>UELX01000743.1:0-62696 GCA_900480035.1 Eupelmus urozonus
TCTGAAAACGGCAAATTGAAGCTTGTTTTTTGTGCTTTGATTTCAGTTATTGCGAATTAATTGAGAATATTCGTAGACAGAATTATTCGCATTTTAAGTATAAGCTCTTTTTTCATATTTTTCTTGAAATTGAACTACAAACATTGATAAGTCGAATATTCCGGAGCGTTAGACCGTACGGCTCTGGCTTTCTTCATTTTTTGGTACCCAAAAACATATCCCAAAGTTTCATCAAGATCTGTGACCCGAAGGTCATACACTCTCCTGGTGAGTAGAAATTTCATTAATTAAACATAAATTTGAATGAAACAATTAAACAGTTACTCCGCCGTCTCATTAGATTATCAAATAATAGTAGCAAAAGCACCGTTAAAAAGCATCAGTTAACTTTTTTCAGTAAGACCTCCAATCATACAAACAATCAATACAAACCCTACTTTTTACACTCACCTAATCCGTTATCATTCAAAAAAACCCAACAAAAACGTTCCATTCCGTCTTAACCGCGAAGAAAAATCCTCGCGATCCTCAACCTAACTGTACACGCATCCAACCATTCAACCCCTCCCGACATATCAGGTTCGACGTCTATCAGGTCCTACAGGGCAAACGCACGCGCTCAAGAATCCCATTTAGAAACTGGTATACCGTTTCAGCCCTTTTATTTTCTCCCTTTTTTTTCTCTAACCTCTCCTCCGTATATTTTTAGGTCGAAGGGTACACGCGCATCCTCAGCCGGCTCCTGTTTTTCGGGCCAGCTGGTTGTGTACTTGCCGCGCGCGCGCGCCGTGTTTGTTCGGATTTAGTTAATGTCCGCGCGAGCAAAAGGTGCGCGCTTAGTCGTCGGGCCACCTTTGTGATGTGGCCAGGAATTTTCGCCGGCGACTTTACTACGAGCGGCGCGCGACACTTCCGGTTAAGCCGGTAATTCTTGCATTATTCTTTTTGGCGGGTTTTTTGGGTAGGCGATGGGTAAGGACAATTGGATTTTTTTGGGATGGGAATGGTGATAGAGGATCGGTGGGCATATGTGCAAATGTTGGGTTTTGTTTGTAAAGAGGTGGATGTTAATTTATGCTTCGATATTGTTGGGTTTGGTCTGAACTTACATTTTAAACCAATGAATGCATGGATGAAGGCGCGACAATTATTGTGGGGTTTAAAGAAAACGAACCTTAACTAAAAATTAATGAAATTATAATTATGTACATACATTGTATTTTACCATGCCTGCCGTTGCAGATCTTTCAATATAAAAATAACCCTTCATCTTAAACGCTCCCCCAATCCATCCGATAAAAACGCTATTTTCCAAATCAAAATCACCACCTCAAACATCTGCTCACCACCTCACCAAGCAGTTCGGCAAACGTCCTAGAAAGAATTTCATTGACGAAAAAAAAAGGAAGAAATCCCTGCGGCCCGGAGCCGCTCATCATCTCTGAGCGCAACGACAAATGATGAGCCCTCCGCTCCGTAAACCATCCCGGCAGACTATAAACGGTTGCGCGAGTGCAGTGGCCCAAAAATCAAAAGTCTCGCTGATGCAGGTGGGCCTTGCCTATATAATACCCCAGGCGCAGGCTTCTAGCAGGTACACCTTCTCTCATTCTCCTTGGGATACGCCGGCTCATTGTCCCCCTTCTTTTGCGTTATACGGAGAAAAGCGGCTGAATGGAAGCGAGCGTTGCGTCTCTCCCTTTGACGCGAGAGGAGACATATACACACCGGGCTCTCTCGTTGCTTGGATTCTGGAAGCTGGGGAGTTTAAAGGAAACAAGGGAAGCAGCCGTCTCGGTGTGTCGGAGGTACGGAGCTACGGCTGCGGAGATTTAGGAAGAGCCTGCTGATGCTGCGGATTTCTTGGGTAGCGGAGTGTTGTAGGTATAAGATTGGGGTTGCGGTCGTATTTTATACGGGGTGAGATACGACGTGATTTTCACGATTTTAAAACGTAATTTCGTTTGGAACGTTGGCTTTTGTAAAATTCTTTTACTTTTTTATGATTTTTTCAATGTTGCGTTATTTTTCTTTTTTGATATATTTTTCATGTCAATTTTCAGTTAATAACTAAACGCAAATATTAAACATACATAGTATTTTACTTTACACTTAATTACTAAAGCAATCCAAAGTGAATTAATAAAATTTTCAAATATAGATTATTTTGATAAATTAAACGACAATTATATCATTTCTATAAACTTTATTTTCGTTATTTTTTTTATAGCACAATAAGATAAAATGGGCACAATATCTATTCTAATATTGCGTCCCTAAACAAATCGAATAGCATACAGAAGTTGTTACGGATCAATATGCGGATATAAATAATTGAATATCTCAAATTGGAATGTGACTACATGATATGTGTTCATTCAACTAAAAAACAATTGATAGCCGTTGCGCAGCATAGATAATGTTATTGAGACAGTGTCGTTGTAACCTCCGAAGTGTAAAAACAGAAAGGTATTAAAAGTTGTCGAAAAAAGCTCTAGTTGTTTATCTTTTTATTTTCTTCTGTAGTGTATCTGAAGTATCTAGAAAAACATAGACAAAACAAAAAAACAGTCCATTGAATTTCTCATTGAGCAGTTTAATCAAAATTACACGCGATTAATATAAATAAAATTTATATTACAAATATTTACAATATATTGTAAAAGTAAAATTATTATAAAACTAAAGTTTATAAACTTCCACAACGAACTTTTATTCACAAAACAAGAAGGATCAACAACCCCAACCAAAAATCATAAAAAACCAAGCCCCCAAAAACATCCACCCAACAAACAGCCTCTGCCCAAAATAAATTTCAAACAGAAAAATTCCATTTGATACACCCTGCACCGAATCCAAACCAACAAAAAAAAAAAAGGAAAAAAGGTACCTACATCCCTACCCTCCGCCGGAATCGGAAACGCCGGGCTTTATCCTACTTGCGCAGACTGCCGCTTAGCTTCAGGTGCAGAGGGTAGAGATCACAATGTCGCGAGGCGCGCGCGCCAACAATGGAACCCCCGAAAGGTAAGACGAAAGCTAAGCGTGCCACGACTTGGCTCCAGCTCTCTCCCCTCTTATATGAATCGGCTGCCGAGCTCCTCAGCTGCTTTTTACTTACCTGCGCATTGATGATTGATGCTTAAAGGTGGATAAAATGAAACCATCATTACGACGGATAAAAAAAAAAACGATCGTTAATGTTACTTTCTGATACGGCGAAGAATTTTCGGGCGAGGCTGGGGTGCAGGTAAAGTGAAACTTATTGATTCGTTGGGAGAGGTCGATTGTGGCGATTGATAAAAATTTTTTGTTATTCGACTGTCGATTCTGGTTTTGTTTGCTTTTTAATTATCTGGCTCGATCTGTCTTATATAAGAGTATGTAAAAAGGATATTTAGGAATGTACGGTAATTTCGTAGATATGTATACACGGAGGTATTTCAATTGCTTTCTACTGCGTATTGGCTTTCGTTTATGAATAAACGTTTTTATACTGTACAAATTATTGTATTTTTTTAAAGTGATCTTTGGTCTCGTATAATATGCCACTTAAAAAACATTAGTTTCGTATTAATACCATTGTTTTTTTACGCAAATTGAAATGAGATTTAAAAACCGGTTGTATAAACCATCGAATATATCATACTTTTTTACGATTTGACTTAGTGCAAATGTAATTAAATAAATGTCATTTCAATTCTTTTTACGACGGCTCATAACTAAATTTCCATAGAAATATCAAGCTCTCAGTCTTACTTTTTTAAAGCCTCTTAGATAATTTATGGTGTTACTTTTACGATCTTTTTGCCGGCCGGCTCGCGCCCGCGCTAATCCATGCATCCTTTTCTTACCTTTTTTACTCGCCTGCAAAGGAACCATATGATTTTCTACCTCCAAAAAGCACCTTTGCATCGATCCGCATTCCACCGCGCAACAGGTAATCTTTAACGATTTTCTTTCAATTACACTGTATACACATACGAGAGCGGGCCTAATGAAAGCCATCAAAATTTCAACAATGCATTCTTTCGCTCCGGAGACAAGCGTATAAAAAAACGATAAAAATCGAGATCTACTCTATAGACGGACCGTTTTTACGCACACACGCATACTTTCACTTCGAGCGTGTGTCTCTTCGGCAGGTTTCAACACGACGAATCGAAGACAGCGATAAGCCGATGATCGGCCGTCCCGAAGTGTTCTTATCTCGCCTAATTTTTCATTTCTCTCTTTCTCTCTCTCGTTCTTTTTTTTCCTCTGCCTGCACGTTGAAAAATGACGGCCGCCTTGTCGTACAAGCTAGGATACCGGCTACCTCATAGCCGAACATCTAGAAGATATTCGTGGAACATTTTAACATATACTCCGCACAGAAGTCCTTTTTTTTCCATCTCGTTGTCCGTATACCTTTCTCTGGGGGCGGGAGAAAAAATGCCGAGAGCAGAAAAGAACAGTTAGCTGTTACAGGTTGAGAGATGTGATTGAGTGTAAGGTCGATTTTGATCTTGATACAGACCGGGGCGCGCGCTGGCACTGTCTCTTTAGAGAAACAAATGGTAGGAATCGCTTCTCGAGTTATTGAGATAATCAAGCATTGTGCTTCTTGCTTAAATGCCTGAAGGATACCGTGAGCTAACTGGATCTGCGGGGAGGAGAAAAAAACGGCCGGGTGACAAATTGTTTTTGCATTAATTACGGGCGACAGGTTATGTATTGACAAAAATTATCGATGAATATATTTTTGCCGGCTTGTGATTTGTAAAATGTCGCTGTTTGCTCGGGAATGTTTTTTTTTTTCATCGAGTTCTCTGCTGAGTAAATACGGTGCAAAAGTGTGTTTGCATGTGAAAGACTAACTGTAATTGAAATAGTATTTTTATAAAATATATTACACTGAAATTATAGCACTTTGCTCCCAATTCGAACCTCACAATCCGAAAACCACATATCCGCATAAGCTAGGCACCTATCCCAAACTCCAATCTCGAATCGTCGCATATCAATCACCTTTAGACCATCCGAAAAGCCATCACGTCCGCACCTACCATATACATCTTCAGCACTTATCTCATCCATTCTTTTCTTACGTTCGATCTACATTTCGACGCCGGAGCCATCCTCTCGTCTCATTGTCGAGGCCACTGAAAGCTCCACATATTCACGTACGCTCTTACGTATATATAGAGAGAGAAAGAAAGAGAAAAAGAGAGACAGAAAGAGAAAAAGAGAGACAGAGTCCGGTCCAGGTGCTGGAGCAAGCGTGTGTATGTGTTGTACGGTACGGACCTGATCTCAGCGGCTCGTGCCATTGACCGCCATTGACTCCCCCACGTATACACACGACACACTGCCGATATAGCCTGGGTGTATATACGCGGAGAGCGGGAGTAGCGGCCGGCTGCGCGGCGCGGACTCGCCAGCTCCTCCCGCGCAAAACTGATTTTATTGGTTTTGGATGGGGGAATAAGGAAGGTATTGATTGGGTTAGAGGTGATGGATATTTTTTATTTTTTGGAAGAAAAAGTTATAGTGTGAGATAATCTTTGAAAAAATTGCAATATTTGACAATAAAGCTGACGTGAATTAGGATAATTTTAAAAATTATTATGTTTTATAGAACATTTTATAGGATAAAATATAGTATTTTTTTTGTAATTTTCAGATCTGTGACACTTTACACCTTTCTTTTCTTATTATTCAATATATTAAAAAATTATTTTATTGTTTAAAAATTTTTATGTTTACCAGAAATTTTGATGTGTATTTTGCTTTCAGGTAATACTTGATGGTGACCAGAGAATCCTATTCTTTCGGCTCAAGGTAGGAACATCATTTTCCTTAGTATAAGAACACTTTAGATTTTTACAACAAATTCATTTTAAAACCAGCATTTATGTAAAAATATAAATTTTCAAAAATTACATTTATTCTCACCTTAAATACACCCGCTCTTCCAGACTAAAACAGTTACACAACAGACGAAGTCTTCTAAGGAACCCACACGACACGCGCGCATCTCATATACACAAGTGCGCAAACATGGCACACAAAACCAAAGTAACTCCATTCTCTCCTCCTCATCCTCCATTCCCTCACAAACGTACAAACGATCACAGCCATAAAGACAGAGCCAATGTCTCCCCGGAGACGCGTCCAATCTCATCTGGTCCGACACGCGCGCGCTTGCGTCTCTACACAATTTTGCATAGTTAGGATCGTTATCGAGCCCCGCGCGGGGAGATCCTGTTATTTGTGCCTGTCACGCGCTCCCCAAGCATTTGTGTATCGACGAAAAATGAAGAAGAAAAGAAGAGGAGGAAGCTAGACGATACGGAATAAACGCAGAGTCATTAAGGCTCGGAGATAAGAATCGGAGAGGTAGCCGAGCACGTTTGGCTGAAATCTGGGTTTCCGTTGACATATAGTGGACGATTTGGTCTTTTTTTTTCCGAGCAGAGGACAAACAATTATGAAACGATTTCTTTGGAAAATTTATGCGCTGCGATTGGGTACGTAAGAGTCGCCGGCGTCGGGACTCGTTGAATTTTTATTCGGACACGTAACGATTATTATCGTATGGATTCTTGATGACTTGGAGGTGCAAAGACCAAGATACAAACACAGTTTTTTAACAAAGCTTGATATTGGGAATATCGTTTACAAAGAGAAAATGTTTTGAGACCGAATAAGTCGGCCCACATATTATTAAAATGATTGCAATAGTTAGGTTCTACTCAAGGTCTTCTTAAATCCCAACAAAATTTCAAAAAAAGGACCTAAATCATTAAACTACTACTCGCAAGCTTATCTATTATCACAACCACAAAATCAATACACCCAACGATCAGACACTCAAAACTCTCTCCACGTCCACTCAACTCTCAAAAAAATCCCTCTCTCGCCCAGCCCCAGCCTACTTTATGCCTCCGCATAAACCATAAACCATTTTGAGCCGCGCAAGTCGAATCCGCGCGTAAAGCAAAATAGAACCTGCTTTCACGGATCTCTTTCTCTCCGGCCGCTCGCGCGTTTACAATTGACGGTGGGCGTCGAAAGTAAAGCCGGACTACTTCGTACAGCGCCGGCTCGCCGTTACTGCGCCGATATTTTATTGTTTTCCTCGGAAATTTTTCGGAGCTCGACTCCTGTTCTAACGGGACGCACAATAATGGCACGCGCGCGCGCGGGCGCGTATTTGCGTAATGCTCATTTTTCCTGCTTTCGTTGGGTATATGTAGACGCACGCATCGAGGCTGTAGCTCGTTAAGATCGATTCATGCACGCATAAATAAAATTGTGCCATTCGTTTTAGATATATCCTAGGCTCGCCGGGTTGGATTTGTGAGGTATGGTTTTTTTGAGACGGTTATGTGAAGGTTTAATGACGGTTCGTTTTGTCGAATGTAACGAAAATGCGGTCGTAATGTATACCTGGCTGGTTTGGAGGTAGGGTAAGATAATTTTATGCTTTTCATGTGGGGATAAGTAGATCAAAGTTTTCTGTTATGTTTTGAGAATGGCTTTCATTTTCAGCAAGATAGATTTGTTAGGTTGAATAGAAATTAAATGGACTCTACCTAGAACCTAATTAGGTTTTCTCAAATAAACTAATCAGTACGAAATACATACTTATCTCCATTAAATAAAATATTTTCAAAAATACCCATTCCACAATAGAACAACCTAAAAAATACTCGAACACTTCAGAAAATAGACCAAACAAAAATCCCCTTCCGTATATCCCCCCCACACCCAAGCACAGACCTCTCCACGCCATTAACGTTTACATATCCCCCCCTCCCCCACTTCACGCGCACGCAGAAATCTTATTACGCGATCGATCCGCAGTCGAAACACATTTTCCCTCTCCGCGGCAAAAAAATCGCCCCGCAAGAATCCAGGCTCTCTCTCTCTCTGAAAAGCCTCCGGCAGCGGCGGACTGGCAATTATCCGCGGGTGCCTTTTCCCCGTCGGCGCTTATCTCGCCGCTCTAGAAAGTCAATTTAACAGTTCACTTGATTCGCGATTTTGCGCCAGCGCGAGGCCGCCCGCGATAAAATGAATCACTGGAGAGCCGGCTGCTGCCGCTGCTGCTCGGAAATAAAACAGTTGAGAGTGGAGGGAGATCGCATCGACGAGAAAGAGGAGCTGCTGCGCCAGGTTGCCGGGCAACTACTAGCCTTGCTTGGAACCTGCTCGAGAGCGCGGGTGTTAAGCGAAAAGAGCGCGGGTTGAGATGACCTTTTCCGCGTGCGTGGAGAGTTTGTGGATGTGGAGTTTGGTGTGTTTTGGAGGGGAAACAGGGATTGTTTTTTTGTTGGTCTGATTTTGTTTAGTATCAAATGTTAAGTGATAACAATCACGAAAGTGAAATGAGTTAAATGAGTTCAATTTACAACGGTTATCAATGAATAATATCCGTAACGTAATCGACAGTCGTAATGACCGTTAATTTTTTTCTAATTCAAATTTAAGATTAAATCAGTATCCGAAAAAGTTCTCCTAGAAACAATCCATTTCCTCAAACCCGGCAATTACCATTTACTCATTTTTCAAACCGATCTCGCATCCGTCTAAACACTCTTCCAAGAAGGCCAGTGGCGCACTCGGAAGTCGCCCAAAGCCACAATTAGAAACAAATTTTCAGCATCTCCAACCAACTCCAGCCGTAGCCATCCGACGAGATAACGCCGACGAATTGATGGAAAAGAGTAAATTTAAAATTCTAGTAGCCACGGAGATAAAGAGCGCAGCCTCGTATTTATTAAGTGCGAGGCTCTCCTACTCTCGCTCACCGAGAAAAGAGAAACACGAAGCGGAGAAACAGAGAGAAAAAAGGAGCGTAGAATGCGTATATGGATCTTTGTGTCGACGGCGATTACGAGCGCAGGAGAAAGAGCGAGAGAGAGAGATCGGATCGTTGACTCTCTTCCTCCGGCGCGAGGTGAGCTCATTAATTCAAATAAATCGCTTATGCATCGCTCGCTTCCCGACCCTCTCTCGCCGAGCGATATCTCGCGCTTAACGCGCTTAGTCCGACCAAGACGAATGAAATAGCCTCGCGAGAGAGAGAAGGTATCATCTCCCGTAAGAATCTGCCTCTCTCTCTCTCTTTTTTTCTTTCTCCTCTGCTTTGCCAGTGCCAGAGTGATACCCGCTAATTTTTCAAATTGCAACTCGCGCTCGCGGGCCCAAAAACAAAACGCTCATTATTCATTTGCGCCTGGGATATTTATCGTGTTACGCGCGAGAGGTTGGTGTGTGTGTGTAGTGAGCGGCGGAGGTAAAAAATGACGATGTCCGGGCGATTACGTTGGCTGAGGCGCGAAGAAAATATTAAACGGTCGAGTCTGGAATTGTTATCGAGCGTTTGAAGTCGAAGGTCTCGCGTTTGCTTTTTTTGGAGCAATTTTGGACTTATTGTTTAAAATTAGCAATCTAGTTTCGCTTCGTTAGAAAGTATCATATATTAGAGTGATAATCACTTAACAAATCCTAAAATAGCACGATACAGTTCCTCAGAGATAAAAGATCCATAAATTAATCGAGCTTTGCGCACGCGTAATAACTCCTGCCTGCTATCAATTAAATCATAAGCCCGCCGTAATTATGAAGCACTAAATTCATTTCCACTCTCCACAACAACACTCCCGCAATATCTCCATCTCTTTAAACTCCCACCCATAAAAAGCAAGTCCCATTCAAGCCTCTCGATCTAACCTCTCCCTCTACCTTAACGCACGCAGCTCCTGACGAAACTCGCCTCTAAATCACCAACAACCAACCTAAACCCTCGAAAATTAGCAATTTAAGCGCTCGCCACTCTATTTCGCAAGTATCCCCCCTCGTTACGCGCATTATATAAACCCGCACTCACGAGGAAACGATCGAGATGTTACACGCAGCTGCGTGCGCGGTATCCGTTACCGATCGCGGGGGCGACAGAGAGTCCAGCTTGACTTATCAACTGGCAGGAGCAGCTTCTTTATAACCGGGCCCCGCAGAGCTGTTTTATTTTACGCCGTTTTTGCCGGAGAAATTAATCGCCGCCAGGCCTATTGTTTCCGAGGAGAGAATAGTCGCGGCTGATAATTCGGCGCGCGACTGCTGGAGAGAGAGATTGAGATAGTGCCTGTCTCTTAAATTGCGGGACGGGTTTGGCTGGGGGATTTCAAGTGGCGAGAGGCTTTGTTTTCTCGAAAGGGTTTTGGATTTTTTGTTTTTGGAGCTGAGTTGCGAGGTGGAAGAGAGGTTGGAAATTGTGGTATTGTGTGGCTGGGTGAGGAATGGGTAATCGATTGTTTATTGACGGGGTTGTTTGGAATTGTATTAGTGATTATGGGAGGATCGAAGGCTTGAAATATGATTAGAATAATATTTAAGTTAGGAACTGTTTCCGATTGGAAAGTGAAAATTTTTCGATACAGCGTTCGATTAAGTTGATTTATCGGCGAAACCATTCACGTCGACTTAATAATTCTAATTGAATAACGATTATTCTTAAAGCAGCCGGCAGGCATACAAAGTGAAACATTCTAAATAAGCTACGAATCAAAAGCTACGCAACAGCACAAACAGCAACAAAGTGTTACACGCTGTAAAATCCTTTCCCCAGAAACGTCCCAATAAATTAATTAACCA
This sequence comes from Eupelmus urozonus, assembly GCA_900480035.1. Taxonomy (NCBI): domain Eukaryota; kingdom Metazoa; phylum Arthropoda; class Insecta; order Hymenoptera; family Eupelmidae; genus Eupelmus; species Eupelmus urozonus. Next base: position 10,645 of record UELX01000743.1, read on the forward strand.
GCCTCAGTTCCTATAACCACCATAAGCATTGTCAATTACACCGAGAACAATACACATTCAAAGCCGATCGCACATCCATTATTCACCACACATCTATTACCCCCTCCCCCTACCCCAAACAAACACCCAGAATTTCTCCATCGCTCCATAAACACCGACTCGATTTCATTTCCCCGCTAAATTAAAAAGATCGGCAAACACTTCGCTACCCAAACGACCGGCACGTGCCGATTTTCTCCGGCGCCCGGCGCTCAGACATACACACAGTCCACAGGTTATATGGTAATCGGCGCCCGAGCGGTAATAATGGCAATAACCGGCGCCCAACACGAGCGAAAATGGGCCGCCAGCCTGCTGCGATGTCTTACACGGCTGCGCTCTCGTATGAACGTACGTATTATGTACCTGCGCGTGTTGCCGATCTCCCTTTCCGCCGAGGCATTTCGCTCGGCCGATTTTTTTGGCCGATCTGTAATTATGAAAGCTAAATCGAGAGCGCTCGGTAATCTCGTTTCTAGAAGCTTTATACGTTTGTAATACAGGCGTTTATAATTGTAAAGTAAACACAAACTAGTAATACCTGCATTTTTCTTCGTAATTGAATCGTATCCAAAAAAATCGGTATCGTTAATCGATTAGAAAAATCATTAACCTGCGTGTTATACACTCTAGCAGCGCGTACAAACGGACAATAGACGCGTGTAGCACGTGGCCACTGTAAATCGCTGGGCAAACGAGAACAATATTACTTGCCGCAAAAATATGGGATAAATAAACAATGCACGCATCCATTCCAGAACTGGGCTCGCGCTTAGCAGCGGCATATAACGAGGCAACCCGCCGTCAGTTCTCGTAACTCAGGCGGCTCGCTCTGTTTTATACAGGGTAGTCCTTGTATCGAGCCTAGGCAACATTGACCGCCGCCGTTAAGTGCATAAATAATTGTTAGCGATTTTTTATGTTAATTGCATTAACTCGGCGCGCTGATTTAGGCTTTCAAATTCGATTTATGTTAATGTCGGCGAGTATTGTTTCTGCGTTTTTACCGCAAGGTATTGTTTTTAAGCTACCGCGAGAGTTTTTCAGACACGATTAATGAGATTCCATTTTGAAATCCAACTCGTGTATTTATTTAGTTTAGAAATTATGTTATTGCAGAAGTACTTTGGGAATTACCACCCTTCTAATATAAATCACATAACACACTTCTAATTTTTCCACCCACGCTAGATACTATTGAAAATAATTTTTCCCTTACAATATCTCTCGCTGAAACTCAAGCCAAGACAGCAGAGCAGATAGCCACGCAGGTACACACACACGGCGAGGCCACCTCCGACATCTCGCTTACTTATTGGGCGTAGTAGCTCCGAGCAAGTGGCTCATCGCCGTCCTCCAAGTAGTCCTGTTATACACCGAGCCGCTCGCGTGCGCTCCTAATTATTTCGAAAAGCCGGTATACGCGCGCTCGCGAGCGGCAGTTTCACTTCTGCCCGCTTATTCATGCATGTATGTATGTGCGCGGGAGGCGCGTGTAACGAGCCCAGGAGAGAGAATTCCCTCCTCGGCAATTTGTTGCCCCGTTCAATTATTTCTCTTCAACGTCTATCGGCAGTAGGAGAAAAGCGTCCGTAAGCGCTTTTTATACGGGATTGTTTCGCGCGTCGGTTGAGGAGAAATGGTCTAGGTTGTGGCGATAATTATTTTGACGCGAGATGCTGAAGACAGTTCTGGGTTCCGTGAATGGGATGTTTATGGGAGTGTGCGATTGAACACTTGCCGGAGATGTGTGGAAGCTTGTACGGCTGCGTGAAATCTCAATCGAACGATCTCGGGAGAGGATCGAGAAGATCTGGGATTTAAGGGGATCATCCGCTATTGCTGAAATAACAATTGGTAACTCGTTTATTTTCTTCTGCTTTACAAGCCGCCTTTTTCCAAATGTCCAAATTTTTTATTTATTCTGATTATTAATTACCTTTATTTTTAAATAACAGAGCAGCCGCAAAGTACTCAGCTCGGTCCTAAACACACTCGTCATGCTAATGAGACACCTTGTCCGGCAACCGCTCGCGCTCGAAATTTCGCCAAACAAACGTCGAACGCTTGTCACCATTGTCAAACCAGGCCGACACAAGCCAGCGCGCGTTTATCGCGCTCAGGCGCAGCCGACAGCTGAAACGCCGCTACACGCGCGCTCTCGATAATGCGCCGATAATAATAACGGTAATATAATAAGCAAAAGCGCGTATCCGCGCGGATTGCATCAGCGCCCTCTAGCGTTCCAGCGCTCGCGGACACGTTCAGAGAGGGATTGTTGAAATCGGAGCCGCGCGGGGCGTTAGTTATTTTGAAATTGACGCGAGTTAAGCTCGATTGTAGCTTTTCTTATCTTGCAGAAGTATGGCCTTTTGTTGGGAAGTCGGGCGCCGCGGCTTTCTATCTGATTTTTCGCGCCGGCCGAGTGATAATGCGGCTACCGAGCTTGTCTTGCCGGTACCGGCGATTACTACTGAAAAATCAGCGGTTCGTATAACAATAAATCCGATTCTATCTATACCACTCGGAATCAGCGCAATTGTAATCTTCACAAATGGCCCGAAAACCAAAACCTAACCTCTTCCAGCCGTCAACTCTCCGTCAAATCCGCTCTCTAACCCAAAGCCCAAGCGTGTAATATCCCCGTTCTCTCGACAACAGTGTGTCTACAAGTAGCTCCATAAGCCCGACATATACACACACACAGAGACCCCGTCGTCCAGACGCACTTGCGAAACTCTCTCTCTCTCGCGCGTTGCGAGCTCGGTGACACATACTCCGCGTCGATCTCCTTACGCCTGCACACTTTGCCATTGTAACACGGGCCCACGTCGGGGAATTCTCGGCGCCGCGCGCGGCTACTCGTTTAACAGGGTTAACGCCGGCTTCCAGTCTTCTATCGACTTTTGTTTACGAGCGCGTTGCGAAAATTTCGAGCTACCGCCCGAGCGACGTGACGTAAGCTTTCAGACGGGAGAGAGACATTTTTAAGAGAGGGGTTGGGGATACTGTGAAATTAAATTTATTGGGGAGGTGGTGTGTCGGGGAGTTTTGCAAGGGTGATGCCTGGAGAGTTGTAAACTGTTGGCTTGTCGGTAGTTCGTCAATGGTTAGGCAGTTGTTGTTAAGTGACTGCTTGATAAGCTACATAACAGAGTTTGTATATGTTTAAACGTGAATATACTTCATTGCTTACTATAATTTCATTTTAAAATATTTTTACAGGAAATAACTTATCTTGCTCTCTTTTTATACTCTCCAATTCTTTTTTATTCGCTCCAGAAACACACAAGATCGACCTATCCGCTCTACCACAATCAAGCCTGAAATCAGCCTCCTCCAAGCTCACCAGCAGAAACCGAACGGACGCAACAAAGTGGGCGCATCATAATGGATTGCACTTGTACCTGCATACATACCCGTCGCCTACTATGCATCGCCAATTATAGCCGAGCGCTAGCCAGCTCCGCGCCGCGAGTATAAACAGCCGAGTTTATTGGGCTGCGGTGGGAGCAGCCACGGTAATAAGGCTACCCCGGCTAAGCGTAAGAAGCCGGTCTGATTCATGCGACCTGACGAGCGCTCTGCACTTGCAGCGCTGCGCCCGATATCGGGATATTCCTGTAGATGCTTATATCGATACCGGCGATGTTACCGAGACGTTTAGTCTTGTCTGGATTCTTCCTTTTTTTGAGGGGGGAGTTTCCGAGGGGACTTTTTGCTTTTCACGACGAAGGTTATATTGCCGGGATGTTGGAAAAATCGGTATTTAAATGCGATCGAGGCTGGTCGAGCTGGGAGAAAAAATTGTATTTTAATCAAGCTTGGAGTATGATAATGCGCATTGCGCGAAATTAAGTTGCTAATTGAAGTATAAATTCGAAAATCGCTCTTATATAGGACCACTTTCATAATTGGCCTACACTCTCAGCGTAATTTCGTGCCGATTTCAGCGGTGCTTCGAGAAACTTTGTCCGATATTTTACCGATCTTAATTATTTTATCTCCCCCAGGAATTCCAAGGAGCAGTATGTATAGAAGCACAACCTGCCTCCCGCGACAAATGGAACAAATATAGCGCATTCCGCGCTTAATTGTTTTTACTCCCAGCGCCGAGATTCGTACAAATTGAAATTTCAAAAGAAGCAAAACCGCTACGGACTCCCGGCACAATTACACTATACCCTAGACAGCGGCGTCATAAATACAAGCCGAAAGAAAACGGCGGCGGTTATCTCGGCGAGCATTTCTAAATTGATTGTCAACCGCCTCGATTTCAATCGAGCCTCCGAACGACTAAATTATTTCTTGAATCGATCGTTCAAACTCCCTTCTAGTATCCCAACGCTACCGATTAGCAAATCGAGACCGGCGCATTGTGCACTTTAAAATTGCACACTCGCCGCGCATGATCTATTAACAATTAGCTCTCTCTCTCTCTCGGCGAGCTTTGGATTTTTCTCGCGGCTTCCGATCCAGATCGTCCGCCGATAGCGGAGCAGCTTCAATGGCCCATTGTATATAGCTCGGCGGCTTTTTTCGTTAATCGATACACACACGGCCGCATACGAAAACACGTAGCGTTTAGTCTGGGGAATAAATTAAAGGTCCGCGCGCGACGCTTATAATCACGTGTCGTAATTTCCCATTGTGCGTGCGCGGACGTGTGTTTACGTAAGGAGCTGGCTGAGTGTCTGTTTGTACGTGTGATACGATGCAGGTCGCGGGCATTGACGAGAAGTCGGGAGAAGTCATGAGACACCCTCGGTTGGTTGTGTGAGGAGAGGGTGGGAAAGTTGAAGGTATATGGACAGGCGGGTCGTGCTTTTCATTCAGGCTGTGCCAGTTTGCAGGATTTTTTTTTAAGAGGATGTTGGTGCATAGGGGGCGTTCCGTGTTTAAAGGGTTATTTCGGTATGTTTTTTAAGTTCTTCTAAGTAATGGCTTTTAGAAAAGCTAGAGAAAATCGATAAATACGATTTTTTTTAAATCAAAGTGTCTATTTTCAATTTTGATTACATCCATACTTTTCACATAATTATCAATAACTCCGCTAAACTTTATCAATTTGTTTATTAGCTCGAGAAATCGTTCCTTACAACTACGACAAAGCCTGACTTTATAGCCGTCCGTAATCTTTATTCCCAGCGCTTAATCGATTTAAATCTGTCGCATTATATTTTCGCAAATATAAACTACCACTATTCAATTAGCCATTTAATTTGAAACGGAATGCCTCCTATAGGCGCAATACAGCAAGGATTATTTGGGCCAACGAGTCCGCGCGCGCGCCAGATCGATCGAGCCTATCGATAAAATCACGCGCGAGGAGAGAAGCCAGCTTGTGTTCGTGCATATACGTACGTGCGCATGACTATGTATTTGCGCTCGGCGCTGCATATGTTTTGCATAATAAATAGAAGTAATTGGTTTCGCTAATAACAAGGTAAGCTTTGCGCAATGCGCCGTGTTGCTTTTCTTTTAATACGCCGTTTTCAGAGCCGTTCGCGCCGCGATATTAATAGCTGAAATTTGATGGCCTGGTTATTTTGCGTAAAAATTCGGCCCCTATATAAACATAATATATGTGTAACGGGCTAATGACAAATAATAAAATAACTTGTTAGCGGGTGAAGAATAAAACGACGTAAATTAAGGGATTACGATTTTTAGAGACGCGCAGGAATTCTCTAATTGGCCGACAAACAATCCTCCAAAAAACTCTCACTTTTAACACCAAACTCTAGCTACACCCAAAACAGCTCCGCTACCGCATTACCATAATTCCCAGCTTCTACCCGGTCATGTCAATCCCTACCCGTAACTCACCGCGATAATACAGCAGCCAGCCTCTCAATTTTTTCCCGAACCACTACAATATAATCCCCGCCATATAAACCGATCCGCGACGATAACTACCACAAGCATTGATAGCAGAGAGCGACACGCGTTTGACTAATGCGCGCGGAGGAGAATCGCAGATCTGGCCTGCGGGGGATATAGTTTTGCCGCGTATATACACTCCGCGTTACCGATAAGCGCTGTTGAGATAGGCGGGCGCCAAGAGCACCGAGCTCTACGTCGGGGAATGTACCCCCCTCTCGTAGTGCCAGTATCGAACAATGCGTCTGTGAGAGAGAGAGAGAGAGACGCGTGTCTGGAGAGAGAGCCAGATGTGGGTTACGCAGTGGGGCACCCAGGTAGGTTGTACAGCTTGTCGTGTCTCTCTCGCTGGAAATCGTGTAGTTTGAAGTTTTTGCGAGAAGTGCCTATCTCGGATTTCGACTTTGAATATATATGCCCGTGTTTTACTCACTTTGCTTTTTTTGGGTTATTTTTGCCGAGGCGAGCGAGGAAAGACGGAATTCATTTCAATGTAATTTAGAGGACTTGCGGGCCGAGACGAAAAATGATACAACCGGATGCTTTACAATGCGCGATACATTGTTTATTAATGCGCGCTTTAGCGCTTTAAAAATAGCGCAAATCCGGGCGGCCATAAAATCGGGGCTTTCAAAGCCGAGGAGGAAAAAGTTCCTCGCATTGTCGCAAATCCAACCTGCCACGCGGCTATCGACGGACTGAAAACGCCGCGCTTATAAGAGTTAATCCTTCAGGTCCGAAAATCAATCTGTAATACGCATATCTCTGTGGCGGGAATACCGGAGCTCTTGCTGGCTAAAATAATCCGGCGATGATTGAGATTTATCGTCCGGTCCGGCGCGTATATACACTCGTGGCGTTGCGGTAAAGGAGATTGCGTGCCTCGGGCGCGGGCGTATATATGCATGTACGCACTCGATGTGGAGTGTATATAAGCCGGCACCCGCGCTGTTTTCACTTTTGCAGGTGTGTGTGTGTGTGTGTGTTTGTGTGAAGGAGGATGTGGAGTGGAGGTTGGGGTTAGTTTGGAGGTTTGGTGTTGCGTTGGGTTAAGGGATTTTGTGATTGTGGGTGTTAGGGATGAGGTTTTGGATAGTGTTGGTTGAATGTGGGCGAGTTTTTAATGCTCTGATAGAGATTTGGGCTTAAGGAATGTAAGAAGGGATATTTTGAACTTAATTGTACTATTTCATTACGTTCGTTATTCGCCCAAAATTTTTTATGTTTTTATCAGTTTACCATTAAACTTTTAGTTATTCACTCTGATCCCTTTAGACATAAGTTATCCATACTAATATTAATATAGACAATGAGTATTTTGATTTAATTTAGTTTTAGTGAACCAATTTTTAATCTTCTTTTTTCTCGATATTATAAGTAAGACCTAATATTTTTTAGGATTTTTTACCAGAACGAATCTTGTACAAAAGGAGTGTTCTTTTTAAGGCGATGTGAAAGCAATGCTACTTTTATATGCCTCATATAAGGATATGAGAACAGAAAAATGCTTGTATGTTCGACTGGTGAAATGATTTTGTTTATTGTATAACGAAAAAGGATGTAGAAATTTTAAAATAAGCGCATTTAATGTTTATTAAATGAGTAGTCATGCTCTGTTATATAAATCAATTTATGCAAAAAATATTCAGGTTCGTTAGACAGAATATTCTCAAACTGTTCAGTTAACTATTATCAAAAATACAAATATTTTATCATAATATTTTTATAAATTTAAGGATTATATTTTCTTTTTTAACAGCATAATTTTTATTTTAGAATATATTTAAAAAATTTTACGAAATCTCTTAAAATTTGGTCCACCTAAATCACGACCTTTCTTATTACAATCTATTCAACACAAATCGATACTACTCCTAACAAAATCACCTCCCTACTCCAAAAACTACATCCAAACACCCACACCTCACCCGCAAGAAAACTATTAACCACCCCACACCTCACCCAGCGCAACAGGTGCGCTCCCCGGCGCTAGACTCTCAGCTCACCTCCAGGGCACATACACACTCACCTCACAGTCAACTTGATAAATAACTCCACCGACTTAACGTCGCCCATCCCAAGCGTCTCCTCCCTGTAATAACTCCACCTTACTCTCTTTACTCTCCGCGTAATTACAGTCCAATAAGGGACTCATTAATGGGCAGCGCTCCGGGCGCTGCCGCGCGACGCCTAACTGATGTCTTGATACGCGACGTCCACGTATATTATATCGGCGATCCGCGAGCCAGATAGCCCCCGAGAGACTAACTATAACGCCGAGCTCTCTCCCCGGCTGTCTCGAGAGATTTTACGGTCACTTGGCGAGCCGCTGTCGCGCCGAGCGGCGACGTTCTAAGTACCTGTTGTTTTTTTTTTATTGGGGATGGCTTGGTGATGCTTTTTTTGCTGGATTGACAAACGAGCACCTGTTTGTTTTTTTGGTATTCGGGTGTTTCGTGTTTTTTATGGTAATTGTAGTTCATTACACGAGATTGGTGTTAATTATTCGTACTTTATTTTAATAAGATAATACCTGGTTACGTTATGTTTCTTAATTTATACACTTAAAATTAATCATTAATTTTCCGGGATCGATCACTCCAGTAAAATACTCCAATAACTGTTACATCCACAGTCTCGCTATCTCGTAAATCCGAACAAAAATGTCATTTCGCACGGAAGCTATCGGCTCTATCCATCTGTACGTAGGCCCGCGGAATCCAGAGGCATAAATCGATTACCCAGCGTAAAACTTAACCGGAAGCCGGCAACGTTTACAGCACAGCTTTAATTACGCTCCCAAGACGATAAAAGCTAATGATTTACTTTTACAAGCCAAAACGCGCCTGAGCTCGCCTACGCCCAAACCATCGGACTTCTTGTAAACTCCCTCCTAATTCGGGTTAACAAGCGCGTTTCGCTCCTCGCCTGGATGTGTGTATATATACGCTTGTAATATATACGCGAGAGCTCGGGAGTATATCGCTCTGGATGATCTCGTCACGGGAAGGTAGATCGTTTATCTGGGCGCGCGAATATCGATGGCTTACATGAAAAGGCGAGCCTGCAACGGATCGCCGATTGAAATATAAGGGCGGAAACGCGCCGGCCAATTAATGGCGTTATAAATCCGAGCGATGCAGAGTGAGATAACAATGCGTGAAGGGAGAATGTTCGAGCTCTGGAGGAAGATGATGTGGTGAGAGGTTTGAATGTGGAGGAATGCGAGCTTTTTGATTGGGATGTTTTGGAAGATTGATACTTTGTCAAATCCGATTTTAACACTTAATTTAATTTTAATATTCTGACCAGATTCTAGGCAGAAGTTCCAGTCAATAAATGGAAATGTTTTAAACAGAATTTCTAGATAAGTGTCATTTTAACGTCTGTTGACCAGAAATTCTGCCCAGAATCTGGTCAATTTTCTACCAATTTTCTACTATTCACTGCTGCAAATTTCACCAACCAAAATGGTCAAGTCTTTAAGAATAGGTTAACGGATGTCTAATTCTTTATAGTTGATCAACCGTTGGCCAAAAAATCGGAAAACTTTCTACCAGGGTTTATACAAAATCATTTATAAAATGACTTCACCTTAGTTGAAACTTCACAATTCTCCAAAATCAATCTCAAAAACAGTCGCTCACACCCCAATCAACTCCCGTCACCAGCCTCCTCAATCCAACGGCTCCAAATTTTTCCGCGCACAATAATGATCCCAGACAAGGACACCGATACCTGACCCCTTGTTAAGCAGAGGCGCATACATGTAGTTAACCCGAGTCACTCGCTTCCGCGAAAGCCCAGCCGCTCGTTTACCGTTGCTGGCGCCACGTCATATAAGAGCAGCTCAGCCTCTCTAGCTCTCAAACGCATATCTCCTCTTGTTTCTCCGCGCGCTGCTGTAATGACGTCGCGAATCGCGCACTGTTTATTTACTCCGCGCATACCCGAGTCCGAAGCATAACATCCCTACCCAACTTACCTCCTCTGATGATGCAGAAGCGCTGAGATAACGCTTTTAGAAAAGCAGCGCGCGCCCATCTCTTAGAATCGTTAAGAGACCGGTATGCGCTTTTCGCGATTAGCAGCGCTTGTAAGCTGCGCCGCTGCTGATTTTTCCATTTTTTCTCACCTCCACGCCAAAGCTGAATTATGGCGTCGACAGGTACATGGGTGGTGTCGGACCCCCCATCGCGCCTTGCGAAACCAGCTAGCCGCACAATATCGTTTGTCGCGAGACGCTGCCGAGTCTGTACTTTATGGGTGTAGGTGTAGGGTGAAAAATGCGCAGCTGACCCCTTCGGCTTGGGAATTGTGAGAGGAAAATTTTCGCTTGTTTGAGGATATTTGCGCGGTGAGCTGAAATTGAAAACTCGTCGAGGGTTACAAGCGAGATTTATGGTTCATTATGTACGTTAATTATTGGCTGTTTATAGGCTGTTTAGCCGTTGTGCTACTCCCGGTGGTTGCGAAAAATGTTTAAATCATGCTCGAACGTCTGTATGGAATTCAAAATTTCTTCATTACGTTTGTAAAAATTGCAGGTAAGTAAATAGTTATTATTTATTGTCTTATTTTAAGAAATTACGTTTCGTTATGATTAATGTGCAAAATTACCCTATTAACCCAGCTAGAACGCACTAAATAAGCAATATATCACAAAATATTCCCATTAATCGAACAAAAGTTATTATTTACCTATTACTCAACAGCGTAAAAACTTCGCCTATCAAAAATCCCTTTTTACAACCTGGACACCAAACACGGACTTGGACGATTAACGGTGCAATTGTTTCCTCGCGACTCGCAACATTAGAAACTATTACGTCATGAATCCCCCAACCGTAACTCGCCTCACCCACACAATAACCCCCTCATCCCAACCTCTCTCAAAAAACCGTCAACAAACCATCTCCAAATCCCCAAAACAGCGCCGAATCCTCTCAAAAAGTCTCAGGGAATTCCCTCTCGCCTTTTCCTCTATCTCCTCGCCTATAACGGCAACGCACACAGCGAGTTTCGAATCGGCATTCTCGGGGCTACCGAAAAAATCTCGGCTCGCTGAGTCAGAAACTGGAAGCTGCGCGCAGGTCCCCGGCGTCACGTTTCGCAGCGGCGGATCGCAATAAATAAGGCCCCGATATATCGGCGATTGACGCGCCAGGAAAACTGGCTCTCTCTACCTTTTGTGAGCGCTCGGTGGGTATACACACACTCAGGCTCGTTAGGAGCGCGTACGTGTAGGCTCTTTAATTCAGAATCGTGCAAAGTCCGGCTCTTCCGCAGCTCGTTCGTTTGTTGTATACGGTTTTTCCGATTTTTCTGGAGAGGTTTGCGGGAGATGTCAGTGAGGGGAGATCGGAACTGCCGTTGCGGATTTCAGTGGGAAGGGGAGATCAATTATCTCTTTATTGTGGGAGAGAGTCGAGAGGGGGACTTTCTATATGTGTGCTTTGCTGAACAAATTTATATATACGGGCTGTCGGGTTGTAGTGGTTGGCGAACGTGAAATTTTCATTTTGATTAAGAGGAGGTGCTTGGAAGTTAGTTTGTCGTTTAACTTTGATTTAGCTTTATTAGCGGAACTCGATTTAGTGCGCAAATAGAATTATCTTACATCAATATCTTGATCGCTTGTATGAATTAATTAATTTATTCGCATACACTTAAAAAAATGTCAAACTTTTTCAAAAGCACGAACTTATCTGCAAACTAAAGCAACAATGAATCATCAAACCCAACCCACCTCCAAATTGAATAACTCTTAAAATCTGCTCTGTTTACTCCCAATCCTTCACTCCAAACCAGCCCGCTCCATTTTCACCTCGGCGAGTAAACACTCATATCCCCGCAGCTCTCCCAGCAAGAAATCGAGAGAGCCAGCGGAGTAGCCAACCCGGCTGAAAATTTATGGACGAATCATAATCTTATAATTTTTCGATGCCGGCCGGCCCGATCATATAACACAGATAAAGGCCCTCCTTAATGAAGTGAAAAGCCGCGCTTGGCCGCGATTGAGAAAGATCCTGTCGCCGGGCTTATGCCCAGTCGTAATTCTATGAGCTATCGCGCGCGTGCTACGTATACACAATGAGCGGCTGTATATTACCCGCGTACGAAGCGTTATTATTGTCGATTTCGGCTCTATCGGTATGTGTGTACGCATGTGCGATAAACAATGCGCCAGGATTGCGCGCAGTGGGCCGATTATATAGGTGGGGGGTTAGGTTGGGTAAAGCGCGAAGGAGCGGAGTAATTAACGAGCTGGACGGAGTAATTTACTGGGCCGCGGCGAGAGAGCGCGGATTTCGATCTTTGTAGTTTTTGATTAGCGATAAGGGAAAGTTATGGAAGTCGGGGAGTATTTATGTGCTTTCGCGGGTAGTCGTGGGCCACTGCTGTTGGCGGCACTTGATACGCAGAATAATTATTGGGAATGTAAATTACGTGGGTAGAAAAATTGAATTCTGATGGGGTTAGTGTTGAATAGGAGATTGAAAACAAATTATGTTCCGTGGATGCATTTTTGGATCTACTTTACTTTTCTGTTGATTTTTATTCATTTATGCATAATTAAAAAATAATAATAAAATAAAGTCTTGTTAGTGATAACCAAAATTTTCATTAGGTATTATAGGATCAAAAAATCTTACAGACTGGAGAACCAACTCCTCTTTTTTCGACGCTATATAATGACATGCTCTGTTATTAAACTGATTATTAAGTACAATTACTATATTAAATTAATTATTATCATTGTTGATTTTTATTAAATTTAGTGCAAATTTGCATTATTTTCCTTCCATGTAAATAAATATAAAAAATGATGCTTTTAATTAAATTTAATGTGTTTACTTTAGATCGTGTAACTTGTTCTATTTTTCTACTGCCTGATGACTAGCCACCAAGACACTCCGTAAGATTGATACGCCAACTAGTATCTAATATACTTCTTGTTAAACTTGTAGTTTTATCTTCATTTTTCTTTTACAATTATTTTTACCTTAATATAGATACATTTATTATCTCTCTATTCAACACGCTTAGAAATGACATCGTAACCGAAAAATGATTTATATAATTGTGATTTATGATAATTTAAAATTATATTAAATAATTATTTTTATAATTATGATTTATGATAATTTAACTCTCAATACTTTAACATAAAAACACAGTAAAATTTTCAAACACTGTAAATATTTTCGTAAACTACTAATGCAAATTATTTTTAAATTTCTACTCCTCATTTGAAATTCCTAATCCTTCCCACCCTCCAACCTCTGCATAAACAGCCCCTCGCAAGCTCATTACCTCAACCAAAGCACCAACAAAACCAGCCTCAGCATTTATCAATTCACCCGCGCAATCCCACACACACACACACAGATCAAACCTTAAAAAACCTCCTCTCAGTAGTCGCTCTCTCGCAGTTAGCTGCCTCAACGGTCTCGCTGTCTCCTCGCTGTGACGAAGCTACAAAAGGCTCACTCTCGAAGGATAAACGCGGCTAGCCGCTCGGTCCTCGGTGGCGGCAGCAAGTATATAAAACGGCACTGCCAGCCGACGATAATTGATAGCCGCGCGACGGATTTCGTCACGTGCTGGCATGTATGTGTGTGTGTGCAGCGGCTGCGCTCTTATATATATCTATGGCTTTCTCATTTCTGAGCCGGGCAATTGGACGTCGACGCGGTCAACGTCTCCGAGAGAGGAGACAGAAGCAAGGGGCGAGACACAAAGAGAAAGCCTACTGCGAGCATGCGCTTAAGTTATGTTAGCGCGGTGTCTCTCTAAGCGCGAGGTGATACGACGGGAGTCGGCTGGGTTGTTGTTCTGGGGACTGCTGCTGAGGTTGAGGAATTGCGAAATTTTGTGATTATTGATGTGGTTTCTTTTTAGAAGAATAGGAGGTGATTAGTGCCTTAGATGGTATTTAAAAGCGGAGTCCCTATTTGTCCAAAAAAATATTTTTAAATTACACAAAAATCTTTTCTGGATACTGATAAATGTTGAGGAGTAAATTCAAGTCAACATTTACTCCTTATGAAAAGGAAATCTGTTTATTTTCTGAAATTTAAGTATTATGTCGAGGAAATTTATCAATATTTTAAATTTTACCCCTCATAAGGACGAAAATTTTTTGCTTTTCCAAAACTAGTCTTTTACCGATCAATATTTTGTTTCATTATAGTTAATGGAAAATTCTGTACCAAAAAATAAATAACTGAATAATTTGAATTATAATTACTTATAGATGAAAATGATATATAATGAAGATCAGTAAAGCAATCGATAGCCGTTGCCCGGCGAATATGTTCCTAGGCAACATCTTTGTAACTTCGGAAGCAAATAGATTGCTTTGCTCAGAGACATATTAAAGTTTTTTAAAATACTATGTAATTTATATATGTGATTTAATTCTCCATGTCATAAATAAAGAATACTCATTATAAACAGACCATTTTAAAATTTACTCTTTATAAAAAATTCATTAATTTATACCTTATCAGAATTAAATTTCGCTCTCTTACTCCTCAGTTTTAAAAGATTATATACGTAAAATTCTAAATCTATCGAAAACAAACCAAAACTCTCAACCACCACAATCCCAATTCCAATTTCCCATCACAAACCTCATCTCCACTTCCTAACTCACCTCTCTCGCCCTCCAACCTCACCTCTCAAACCCCCCAAACACAAAAACCACACAGCGGCATCTAAACAACAGTCCCCAACTCCCCCTCGCCTTTAAATCTCCACACCGCGCGGTAGCTCGCGGGCAACAAACGACACTGTCACGCGTCCAACCGACACGCTATTCTACGGTCAGCGCTTGCGCACGTGTGTAATAACTCGTTGCCGCTAGCAGCGATACCATCTCGACAAATACGCCAACCAGCGGCATCGATGCGCGAGCTACTCTCTCGCGGACCGTTCGATCGAGATGCGTCCGAGCCGACTCTATATACATCTATAGACACACACGTGGGTCATGCTTCGCGGCGCGGCTGAATGATATATCGGCGTTTCCGCGTGCGAGAGATAGAGATCGAAAGACGCGCGCGAGGCCCGTTGTAGTTTTCGGATCGGATAGTGGGTGGTTGCTTTGCATTGGAGATTTAGGCGAGATCGGGACCCACAGGAATGGGGTTGCCTAGCGGATTTTGGAATAGCGGGGAATTTTTCCCGGAGATTCGTCCTGGAGGGTATGTATTTTGCGAGAGATTCGGTAGTTTTGATAATAGAAGGCGCGGGCGTGAGTGTAGACCGGTTCGTCAGCACGGACTTTCTATTTTAATAAATTTGTACGCTTGTTTAGCTGGAAACTTTAACGAACCCATAACCTAAGCGCATTATTCATAATTTTGTGGCCGCGCGCGTAACAATGACGCGGAGAGAGGCACGTGCGCGCCGAGCTGTATTACGTAAAACTCGAGTTTGAAAAGTACTAATTGATTGGCCGATGATGACGAGACTGTCTTTTCCGCGGGTAAAAAGTCAGGTTGCCGAGGCACGATAGTAATAAATTCGAAGGCGTACGTTTAGTGAAATTAGTATTTTAACGATGCACCGGAGCGGGTATGTAGTAAGTTTCTCCTCCGACAAAGCCAAGTCAGTCAATGGCAAAGTTGCTACACCGGACGTTTTGAGGAACGCGATTAATCGACTGAATTTCTTCAGCGGAGCGAGCTCGAGAGCTACTAAATGCGATTGTCATTATCGCGAGTGTATGCAGGTTGGGAGTTAAAAATCCGAGTTTTCAATGGGGGAGCTGTACAATGTGAACTACATAGTTGGGGCTTGTGTAAGAGGTCGTTTATATACATGGTGAGTAAAAATGCAGGATTGAAAAATCTGTTATTTTTAGGCTTGTTGAGCCTTTTATTGACTTGTCCAGGAATAGTCATCATCCTGTGCTTGCTGCAGCATAAATATTATTCTCGTTTCATCAGTAGTACCTTTACTTACGAAAAAATCTTGAAATTTCGTTAATTTATCGAATTACCAATATTATTACACATAAAATATTGCTTAAACTTTACCAAATTGCATTTAATTTGTTAAACCTCTCCTTAAACTTTCTCAAAAGCCTTCAAGATAAATACTCCTTATTCCCCAGTGCCAAAACAAAAACTTTTTCAAAACCCAAAACCCCCTTTGCAGCTGCTCCACTTTAGAATCCCCACCTTAAAAAAAAGCAACCAACAACAACAAAAAAACCATCCCCGTTACAATCCCGCATCCTACCACTCTTATACCGCGTTTACCGGGCTTATTAATTTCGCGCTCGTAGCGCGTCATCCTGGATTAATCGAGGCCCGCGCCGGGAGCTTCCTCGAAAGCACAAGGACCTCTCGTCGCGCATATTATACTCGCTGTACATGCGCCTCGGAGTGATTTATACGGTAACGCGCGGTGGGCGCCTTTCTTTTCCTTCTCCTCTGCTGCAGGCAGGCACCTTCTCCTGAAGCTGCTGTGCTCTGCTTCTCGTCTACTTGCCGAGACGGGGAATGATTCATTTCGCGGTAATTACCGGTCCGCGAGTCAAGATTAGTCGTCCGGCTAATGCGCTCTCCCTCGCCGTGTGTTATGCGCGTGAGCTACATGGAGTATTCTGTGCGAGAGTGTAGAGGAGTGGAAGGTTTCTGAGATGGTTGGGTATTTGCGGGAGGAATTCGGGTTTATGATAATAAAGAAATTGAGTATGGTATTTTCGGATTGGTTGGAATATAGGAGTTATCCATTTTTACAGAGACTTTCAAAAAGTGGTTCTCCTTTTTAAGAAGAAAGATACACGAAAAGTGAAGCCGCTTAAAACAAGATTTGATTGGTTGATTTGGAATATGCGGTAAAATTCAAATTGTAAAAAGTATTTAAATATTAAAATAGATTTTATTCTTTTAAAGTTATTTATGAAAGTCATTTATATAATACAAAGCAAGTTAAATAAATAATAAAACAATGAATATATTAATTAATACATTTTGATTTCATAATAATTTAAACATTAAAGATTTTTAACCTCAAAAATTAAGAAATGCCTAAAGGTACAGACAAACAAAAAATGCAGGTCGCGCAAAGCAAAGCAAAAAAACAATTTCAATTCCTAAAAAAAATCCTTCAACCATCAATCAAAAATAAATTTCTTACACCCAAACAATTACAAGCATCAAAAACGCTAAACCTCCAAAACACTCAAATTGTTTTCGATCTCCCATCCTCTCCTATCCAACTTCTTCTACTCTCTCGCTCTACTCGCGCGACGATTAGACTCGGCTCTGCTCTCTCGCGTGTCCGACGACTGTTAAGGCTCCGGTTATTAATGATTATTACGTTGCGCGCGTGAGGCAGCTCCGCTTGCGCGTGTACCTGCGCGCTCACAGCCTCCACAGAGCACGCTCCGAAGCCTTTCTTCGTGTACGGAACGAACGCCGGCTCGTCCGCTGATTTACTCGGCGAACGATCGAATTAACTCGGCACTTAACCGCGAGCGACGATCGGCAGATATTACCTGTTAAAGCAAACAGGTATGACAGTGCTTTTGCCGCTGTCTTTTTTTCCGATTCGCTCGATTGAGTAATACTTCGCGGGACACGAAAGAAGAGAGGTTTGTAATTAATTTATTTCTTGTGTGTAATAAAATCGCTTCTCCGGAATTTCATTAGCGCATTAGAGACATTGAAAGCTGCGAGCGCGAAAGCTAAGGCCGTAAAGTCGAGTTTTTCAAAAACCATCGGAGAGAAGCAGGAACCGAGGCGTCCTCTTATATACCCCGCAAAGGCGCATAAAAGTTAAGCTACATGCTCCCCGGCAAAGTTAATTAGTAATGCGCCATTTTTCCGCGTACCGCGCTGTTAATCTCCTGCCTATTACACACTTAATAATCCTTCCTTATGAACTCCCGGCAGGAGGAAGCTGCAGCGGGGCTCTCCAATCCCCCGCGACCGCAACTAGTAGAGAGAAGAGCTCATTTTCTTTGGCCGCTGCTCGCAATTCGCTAGCTAGAGCGCATAGACAAATAGGCAAGAAGCTAGTCGGAGCACGCGCAAATAAGCGGCAATCGGCTTAGTTCCAATTTCGAGCAGTAGTCTACCTTTTCTCCCGTGGAGGAGAGAAGACGACGGCAAAAACAAATTGCCAGGCTAAGTGGGTAGCTGGGGAGCTGGACGAGCTGGACACATAAGAGCTTGGGACGTCGTTGCGCTTCTGAGCCTATGCATCATGGTTGAATGTACGTATGTAAGAGCGCGTTTGTTTTCGCGAGAAAGCGGGAGGCTATGGAGCTTCTTGTACGCGTCATGTGCGGCTATGCTTTTGTGTTCTCTTGTGAGAGGCTGGTGCTGCGGATGGTATATTTTAAGGAAAGAGGTGCGTTGTGTCATGTACGGAGGGGACTGAAAGGAAGGTATTAGAGGGGTTTTTTTAATGTTGATTGCGAGAAACAGTAAGTAGTTATATGCGGACGGCTGATTTTGTTGGAAAAATTTATCGCCTTTTGTTCTTCAAGATGGGAGCGCAGGTTTTGGATAGATATAAGACATTCTTCATAATTTTTTTTCTTGTTTCAGTGAAACTGAGGTCTAGTTGATAGCGCGAGTGTCATAAAATTAAGATTTATCTGTAAAAAATACAAAGTACGAATAATTCTATTAATAAAATATACGATTTATTTTCGAGTAACAAAAAATGTTAAGTCATAAATGTACAAATTTTATTCAAAATTATATGACAAAGATATTTAATATTATAACCTATAACTACTTCTAAAATTTAAATTTCTATTAAAACTTTTTATTTACACTAAACTGAAATTCAAATAGGCTCTCGTTAGGATGTATTTAGTTTACTTAATTATTAATACGGTTTTGGCTGTTACATTCTAACAAAGTACAAATTAGACTTCCATTCGAGCAAACATAACAAAATAAACAAAAAGCACAGCCCAAACCAGTCACACAATAAAACCATAAAACACCCACACCAGCTGCTCCCATCACACTCCCACCAACGCACTCTCAAACTCGCAAAAATCGCTTCTCACGTGCCGCAGCCAACGGGATTATCTCGTTAGGTCCAAAACGCCGAACGCCCAGCAAAACAGATTACTCAACGGCTTGTCACATGTAGCCGGTGCCCTGGCACTTCCACACGCACACCCTGCAGCTCGCTCATAGAAATTAAAGTACTCGATTTTATTGCCCCTTGGCTGTCGGGTGGGAGGCTACAGCGCAGGGGGGTCCAGTGAAACATATGCTATACTCGCTCGATCTGAGAGCGAGGGGTGGATGTGTGCCTGCCTCCGTCACCTGTGGGAAAAAGAGCTACGAGTGTGCGCGTATACGTTTGTGTGTCACGTAGAGAGAAAGAAAGAGAGAAAGATGGGAAAAGCGCGATAGCGAATTTCGCAATCGGCGAGAGAAAGCGGCAGACAGCTCCCACGATTGGGGGTAATGATGAGGGAGGTGTGTGTGTGCAACTGGTACGAATTTCATTGTGAGGCGGGAAAGGTCAGACGTGTTCGCAAGCACTTTCGACGCTTGGACTTTCTGGAAAAAGGGAGGAAGACATGGTTTACTGTGATAGATGCTTTCGACGTTGTTCTAACGGTTTTTCGTGCTGTCGAGCTGCAGTGTTGGTTTATTGTAAGTTGACCGTTCAATTTCATGTAGAATATGTAGCTACGTCGTAACGTATGAAAATGAAAAAGGTGGTATTACAGATCGCAATAAATGTATTAATAAATTGTTCCATTTGTTAAGCTTGTAAATTAATCTGTTCACAAGCGCGATTAAAGAACATTGTCAGCTGGAAAATAACGTTAACCAAAACTATTCATAAATTAAAGCGACATTCGCGAGAAATTTACACAGGTATACACGGCTCTATAAAAGTCCATAACATTTTACAACCCAATAAAAGCAAAATTGAGCCTCATAACGAAAACGTATTACCCAACAGCAGCAGCGCCAGCAGACGGAGTATCTCAAAGGACAATCACGTTACACAGCCGTTTCCTTTCGACAAATCCCCAACGAACAAGTCTCTCAAGATTAGCGTGCGCGCAGACGCTCACATAAACACGTACGTACACCAACCCATAGAGAGAAACGTAGTCACGTATCAAAAGCGAGCAGTAAAAAAAGGAAGCGCCAAAGTTTCCGAATGAAAGAGCGGGCTCGTTAGCTCGCTTAACGAGTTACAATTATCGAAACGACGACGACGACCGATTGAATCCTTTAAATCACGGGCCATTATCGGTAATGGCCTGGCCTCGTGCGGGGCCGCCAGCGCCGTTTTATGCAACGCGCGCGAGCCGAGCGTCTGTATACGTACACACATATACGGGGGAGTCACGTGCCGGGATGTCATGTACAGAGCGAAAGTCGCGTGCGCCGACAATGCATGGGTGGAGGGTAGTTATTGCCGATTTAGTTGTCGGCCTAATCGCGCTGCCGAGCTACGAGATGCTCAAGCTGGGTGAGTGTAAGCTTTTTACGCTTTGAAAGTTGGGATGGTAGTGAATTTAATTGCTCATGATGCGATTCGTCGCGTTCGTTTTCTTAATTTGAGAACGTGCAGTTGATGTTTCCGGGCGAGTCTTTGTTAAGGTGTTGTGTGGACATACTGGGTCGAGATCTAAGGGTTGTTTTTTTAATGCAATTATTGTTCTTTGTTGTGTTTAATTAATGATGCAAAGGCAAGCAAGATGATTGGGAAGAAAAGGGGATAATGTTTTACACTGATTCAAACGCAATAAAGAAATTTGGAGAAATCGTTTGTGTAGAAATTTAGGCCAATTGTTATTGTACTCGTAATAATCATTTGTAAAAATACTAGTATAACAGATTAACATATGAATACGTCTTAAACATGTACCAATTCACGAATAACGACATTTTCTCTTTTACATAAAAACAGCAAGCTAGAGCAATTCGATTCATTTTAGCTGGAACGACAGTTTGTCCAACGCCAGCTACACCATGTACCTCACCTCTAAAAAACAAGTGAGTTGCACTCGCTGACAAAACGATATTAAATCTCTCACAATTCCACAGCACTTTCCCACTCCAACGCAACATTCAGCAACTAAATCCCACCATCTCGCGAATACAATCCTCTAAAACTACACAGAATCGCGCTGATCCACAGTTCATCACTGTCCACATATCGCTCACCGGAAAAACAGCGCGAATAGGCAAAACAAAAAAAGCGCCACGTAAATTATCCATATCGCATTTCCCAGCTTTCTACCCAAGTGTCCGCTTTCCTACTCCACATCGCTCTAAGCGCGGAAAGGCCCTTGTCAGCGCGTTAATTTTTAATTAATACGACTTCATTAGCGGCGCCGCTGTACAATAGGCCCAGGATCTAAAAGAACCAAGAGCTTACGTGGCCAAGTTGCGGGTGTATATCGCGGAGCGATCGGCCCGTGTACCACACGCGTAAGCGTGGCTAATTAATCTGATAATATGAGCCGAGTGCGGAGCCGGCAATTTTATACTTTGCTCGTTGAGTGTAGAACGCGTATTTCTGCGCTGGGTATATACGTAGGCGAGAGTATAGGAGCTCGTTTGGCTCGGTTATACGCGAGATCGAGCGTTTGCTTTAATTGGATAATTCAGCCGGGTGTGTGTGGAGGCTGCTTATTGTGTGGAGCTTTTTTGGTTATAATGGTGATAATGGGAACGGGAAATTTTGCCGGAGTTGAAAGGCGGCTGGGACGTTTAATGGAACGACTTTTGGGTTTGGAAAAATCAACGTGCTCTGGAAATAATTAATGTTTGCTCTCGCGTGATGAAAAGTTTATTAATCTTTCGTAATGTGTACGTCTTAATCTAAAATTAAGATTTTCTTAAACAAGTCTGCTTTTTTTCTCTTTTAGTGTGCTGGAGTTTTAAAACTACTTGTTTTATTTCGCATTACAATCCGGTGCGCACTTTGTGCACCGTGTTCTAAAAAAGTGCCGCATGGGATAATAGTAGTACAACTAATTTCTTTGTTTCTCTACCAAATCGCGTGCAATAGAAACCTGACGGTTTAGCTTCCCTCTGGGCGCTGAAACGATCTGAATTAATTTATACTCATTGAATTATGAGAAAGAGAGCAATAGGAGAGGGAAGCCCGACGGTCTCTCGCACTCTGCGAGCACTCAGATTATTTAGTATTCGCTATTATGTGAATTCATATATGAGAAGATCAAAACTTCCGGCTTTGACTTTGTCACTTTTTCTTTTAAATAAGTCTTCTAACAATTTGCTACTCTGTAAATTTTAAATAGTGTACAATGCTCCACTAAGTACTAAATAGTCGATTTCCCACGAACAAATAGTGAAAATTCACGATAAATTAGTGAATATTCATGATAAAGTAGTGAATATTCATGATAAATTTATTTAAGTGAATTTTTTACTATTTGTTAGTGGAAATTCCATTATTTAGTACTTAGTGGAGCATTCTGCACTATGTATTTAGAATTTACAGAGTCCATTTTAGTTTAAGAAAAAATTTTTAATTGTACGATTTAGTCTATCTGTCTTAGTTTAGTCCTACTCTCTAAATTTGAATCAGTGAAATTCACTGATAAGTAGTGAATATTCTCGACTTGTCAGTGAATTTCACTGATTTAAATTTTCAGAGTAGAAAAAGAAATACATAATTTAATTTTACATCAAATCAAAAGTAACTCTAGCTCCGATATTTATCCCCGCTCAGATAAACCAACGAACCCGAACCTTGATAAACACTCCCTCAACATCTCCCTCAAATCTCTCAAGTCCAACCACTCCAGCCCGAAGCCATTGACTTTCCATCGTCGCATCAGCCACTTTCCACCCCGGCCCTCGTAAACACTCGCTCTCAAGAGCCCGTACATCACTCGGCGAAAAACAATCTCAGCTGCACGCGGCTCAACGGAAACGCACGCGCCTGTGCGATTCTCCACGTGCGCATCCGCGAAGAGATAGTGAAAAAATCGCGGTTCCCACAGGTCCACTCTCTCTCTTTCGCGATCGCTAGCATATTGCCGCTGTTGACAATGGCCCTAGGGGGTCTCTCTACGTTGCTCTCACGGAGCACCCCCGCCCGTATATACACACGGCGCACGCGCCTCCCCCTCGTGCGCACCGGCGGGTTGAAGATCTAGCCACCCTCCCCTCTTTGTAGGTGGCTGGTGCGCTGGGAGAGTGGGAAACCGTGACCGCCATCTCATTACCGGTTCCCATGGGGTGGGATGCGAACTCGCCGAGATAATGTCTCTCGTTTAGGGATATGGTGCAGTAGGGGGGTTAGGAGTGCGTGGGTACTGTTCGTGTGCCGGGTGGTGGGATGCTGATTGGTTCTGCACTAGCTTACGGGAGATTTGGGTGAGTGGTAAGTGAATTTTGAAGGTCGATGGTGTCGATGGAATTTTCGGTGATGCGGATGAGAATAGTGCGAGAGTGTTCCGGAAATGCGTTTCTAATTGAATAACTTATTTATAATATTATTATTTTAGACAGTTCATTAAAATGATCGGATATCAAAGTAACCAATGTCTAAAAATTTTAAACAATATTATAGTGCACTCTAAACTCAAAAGTACGGAATGAGGAAGTATAAAGTTCAAAAGCTATATTCAAACCTTTGTAATAGACCAAAACTTATAATACCAGATGTGGAAAATATGTTATAAACTTATTTTGCAACAATAATATTAAAATATTGAAAAAATATTGCTAAAATATTATTACATTATTACAATTTAGGATCAATATTGGCACAATCTTATATTATTTCTACAGTATTGACATAATATTCGCTAGATATTGATATCAACATAATATTGTTACGATATTGACACAATTCTGCTTTGATATTGCTGCATTATTAATGCAGTATTGTTACAATATTGCTACAACGTTGTAAGAATACTGAAACAATATTAAAGCAATATTGCTACAATTTTGACACAAAGTTGCTTTAATATTTCTACAATATCAATACAACATTGATATAATACAATATTTTGTTAATATTGTGCTAATATTATGTTAATACTATCGCAATATTTTGTTAATACTGAGCCAATTATGTCAATATTGCAAGAATATTATAGTAATATTGTAGGAATATAAAAGCAATATTGTGTCAATAATGTATTAATATTGTGCAATATTATAATAATATCGTTTTAATATTATAATTAATATTTCTATATAATATTATTTTTAGTATTCAGAAACCTCCGCAAGGGTTAGTACAATAAAGATCAATAACAAGTTATCATCTTTTTGAAAAAAAAGAAAAAAATTGAAATCCATTAAGTAAGAATATATATTTACATTGCCTTAATGTTCTGAATATATTTAGCACGTTATATTAACTCAACATTAGGCTAATTATAAAAAAATTTGTAAAACACAATAACGTAAGTCTTTCCTCACTACATCCTAAACTTTCTCCCTATACCTTCCACCCCTGCAACATACTTTCAGTTCCAAACTCTCACTGTACACGCACCCGCTCAACACACCCAATCCTAAGGGTGGGAGTACAGTCGTGTGCCATGGACGCACGTAAGCTCCGCTCACACATACAACCAAAACTCTGCTCGCAGGGGGCTGCATCGCATTATGTAATTGTAACGGGCTTACTACAATGCTGCAGAGAGAAATACTGGCGTGATTTCGCGTGTGAACCTTTCTCCCCCCGTCCTCTTTTCGTGCTCAAGTGTGTTGATCTTGGGCCGCCGCCGCGCGCTTCGTCATTATATTCGGTACGCTACTCGACGCCATAGCCCCGACAAATCGCAGGCCCTTTATCGTTTTGACGCGGCGCTGCTCGATTTCTCGCGGCTAATCGGCAGGAGTCAAAGTTAATCCCTAGTTTGAAGAGGCCGCGCGCGACCGAAGAACCAATCTTTCTTTTCTGATATCCGTACATTTATATATTATCGAAAGATAAGAATAGTATGATTTCATTTGTACAGTAACTCAATCTAACGTACTTAAGCGCGTATTAAATTATCTAAAGATCGGCATTTTTTTCATCACTCACAACACTCGCATCGATGGTGCAAAGAGCATACCGATCGAGTTCGTTGCACCTCTGGCGAAAAGGTCACGAGGATGAGTTGTGACTTATCTCTCTCACTCCTCTCCTGTCCGTCTACCTTAGCAAGCTTTTTTGTGCCCGTTATCCTGGGACAATGCTTGCGAACTAGGAATAACCGACAGGTAAGAGAGCCGGCTCGTCGAGGTGAACGTCGCTCCTTGATTCGTTCCAAAATCCTTTGTTATCCATAAAGCTAATTGGTAACGCTCCACCCTGACCCCTGACCGTGCGATAGCCTGCCGTTGGGGTCATCTGGATAATCGGCACTGATGGAGTCTTCCACGATCGTGGGAAGTTCGTGGAATGCGCCATTTTTACTGATACAGATGATCGCGGAGAAGGTGGAGATTTTAAAAATTCTATTGTTGTGGATCGTGGAGCTGGTCGTTTTGACGGGTTCATCCTCTGCGGAGGTCAATTTCTCGTCTTGGTGAATTACTGACATGACTGCATCTTTTGAAGAGATATCTTTTTTTTCGTAGGTGGCATCATTGTAACTTTTTAATTATTTTTATTAGATGTACGTACGTTCAAAAAACTAAAATATTAAAATAGTTAGGACAGGGAAATTATCTTAGCAATAATTCGAAATAAGTAAACGCTCCAGAAAATGGTGATACTTCTGTTTACATAACAACTACCCAACGACCAACACCACAAAGGAATAAACAATCTTACAATATCTCTTATTGTACAGCCACCCCTTAGTATAACTTAACTCAAACCAACCCACCGGCATCGTTAAATCGGCGTTCAAAAACGCAAGAACCAAAGCCATTCAAACCACGCGGCCGCAATCTTCGAAAAGCCACACTCCCGGACCATCTCCATTCACTTGTCAAGTCCACTCGGTCCGCTATCAATACGCTCTTCTCCACCGCAAACTTCCCTACAATCTCCCCGAAAAACTGCATACATTTATCCCAGCTCCTCGACTTCGGCTCTTCTTTTGTCTTCCTTCTCTCTTAGAAAAAGCGCGCTGTCAGTGGCAGCACACATACACACTGTATACATACCGGCACGTGGCTCGCGATCTCATGATTCAATCTAGCTTGGCTCTCGAGAATAATGACGATTCGCGGTATTGTTTGGAGTTTATCTGTTCGGCGCGTGCCGTCCGAGCGAGATTCCCCTTCTTCCGCCAGCGGCATCGCGCTAGGAAGATGTATTGTGGCGCGCGGTGCATGTGCAGAAGAGGAGAAACGCCGAGCGGCGTTGTATATACGACTCCGAGGATCGCGAGCGCGCGTCGAATTTCAATTCGCTGTGGATGGCGGGCAAGGAAGGATCGAGCTCGGCCGGGCGTGGATGCTGGCTTTAATGGCTTTTTATTGTGCGGGGAGATTGAATTGGAGCTGGGATGGTGGATTTAATTAGGATGGTTAGAGGGTTAATTGAAAGTTGAACTAAGTTGTAATTGATTTGGGAATTGAATCAGAGGTTATTTTATTAAGTTGTGGTGTGTTTTGTAGTTATTTTGAAGAAAAATTGTTTTAAAACTTTATTATAATGTCAAAACATCATTTTTACAAGAAAAAACAAAATGCTTTTATTTCATTTAATTTTAAACTTTTCATATTTTTCATTAAGAAACGTTTCGACAATTTAACATAAAATTTAAATAAATTGGTTTCTTTCAACAATAAGAAAGGTTTTAAATCACTTTAATGTAGCCTTTTTTATAAACATGTATTTAAGTTCATTTTATCAGTATCCTCACTACAACACACAAGATCATCACCGTCCATCTCCTTTACATAAAATAAAAATTAACTCACTTACTTAAAGAAACGACAACGATCATTATCTCGCATAAATTCCCCGCAACATTTTCACACACGTAACAATACCCACATAACCTCTAAGCAGTCCTACCAATTTCCATACCACGTACACGCATCGCCATCAAAGCCTCGAGAGTTAAATCAGCATATCTCGCATCTTCAGCCGATGGCGTTCGACAATAGTCAGAAACACACATTCGTCTAACCCCGCCGAGCGATAAATCGACAATGGCGCCTTTCGTATGTATAATACACACCGCACTCCAGCAGCCCTCGTGTATATCTTTCCCACACACGGACTCGCTCATTATTGTCCCTTAAACTCCGGCGCTCCGCACAAAGGCGCGCGTTGGCTAACATATGCGAGAGAGCCCCGAAATCAAACCCTAAGCAGGCCCTCCGGGATTTCGTGTTATGTGAGCGTGTGTATTGGGCTGGTGATGTACACGAGGACGCGCGTTTTAATTTGCACGCTGCGACTTATTACCGCACGTGTGTAAGCGAGCGAGGTTTGACGCATTGCTTCATTAGTGAGGTAGTGGAGAAAAAAGCGATCGTTTGGGTGCGAATGTGAGTTTGGATGTATAACCGAGATTTTTCATGGGGACTGATATTTATGGTTGTTTTTTTTTTTCATAGAGTAGTTTGTTTCAGGATGGAACAGTATGTGAGGGGGGTGGGAATTTGTGCGAGAAGTTTATAAAAACGACGAAACACAATCTGTTTTAAAAATGTTTTTAAGTGGATACCAAGTATATATTTCCCAAGTGTTTATAAGAACTACATTTATTCTGCCCTTTCAGTTCACCCCTACATCCTTTCCTCATATCGATCGAAATTTTAAGGGCAAAAACACCCTCCCTCTCAACCTAAAAAGTCTCCACCAGCTAACAAAGCCGAAGATAAACGAGAATCGGTAAAAAGGCAAATGTATTCCAGCAGCGCGCACAAAGAAGCCAGAGAGCTCGCCACGCTCACAGTCAATACACTCCTCTGTACGTGCTCTATCGCACGTTAAATTGGCGCAGCTCTCTGTATCTCTCTAGCGCACGCGTCCCGGCATAAAGTAAGTGCGCCGAGCACTCGGATCAATCGGCTAGAAATCCTCTCTGACGCATATCCGCCGCGGCGCTGAATCATTCGGCAGAGATATATCCTCGAAAGTTCGCTCGCAAAGAGATTCTCAATCGGAAGCCGGCAGTTCCACGACCCCCAGAAGGATGTCCGCAGCCCTATATATGTGTTACGGCACTACGCTGGCGTTTAATGACGAATTGACTTCAATTCGCAGCAGGCGCGTGGCAGGTCGCCCTGCCGGAAGCTCGAAATTACACGTCACCGCGGCGGCTCGAGTGCCTCGATCGAACTGTCATTACCTACTGTGTATGTGTGAGGAGAGAGAGTGAGCTTTTGTACGCTGCGAGCGGGAGAGTGTCCATCAATTTTCTTGACTCGGGGCTTTTAATAAAACAAACAGGGCTCTTGGGCTTTTGTACGGGGTTAGTGCTTTTTTCTTTTGGTGTAGAGTGCGAGAGGTGTTGGAGGTGTTGGTGAGAATTTTTGTGGGAGAAATTCGTTTTTAAATGCATTTTTTTGAGCAGTAAAGAAATGCTTTTATGAGATGTGGAATCAAATTATCTATATGTTACAGAAATTGTTTAAAATAAATTAAAAACGAAATATCACGTTATATTGTTGACAACTGATAAACTAACACTTTTATTTATATTCGTGTGGTCAGGTTTTTGTACATTTCCGTGCTAAACTTGAATTTGTAGTGAAAAAGCTTATATTAAATTTGTTCTTATAACTCACATTTAAGAATATTCTTGCATCAAGCAAGAATTACGGCAGAAGAAAAGTGAACGATAAAAAAAATAAGGTTTTTCTTGACAACTTTTAATAACTTTCTGTTTTTAAAGGTGATCTATTCGCTTCGGAGGTTACAACGATACTCTCTATAACATTATTTATGCTGCGCAACAGCTATCAATTGTTTTCTAGTTTAATGCATACACATCATGTAGTTACATTCCAATTTAGAATATTCAATTATTTATATCCGCAATCCGTAACAAAGAATTCAAATATAAAGTTTGATGTATGAAATTTAAAAAGAAAGATTTTATTCGGGTAGGCCTAATTGTAAGAAAATAACCTATCTATGAACCTATTCTATGGATTTCTCATACACTGATACACTTCTACTGATGCTATAAAATATTTATTCGCGAATAATCCAAATTTACCAACAGCAATAACAAAGTTTCCAAATATCACAAAAATCTCTCCATCCACCACCCCCCGCTGACTCACACTCATCACCCAAATCCGCAATAAAAAAAGCGCACAAACCTTATTCCCTTATTTATTCAACAGCATCTCTCATTAACATCGCCGCCATATTTCATCGCTCCCACATTCGGCCTCATCATCTCAGTCGCACACTCCCATCGCTCTCGCAAACACCCAAACTCTCACGTTCCTTCCCCCATCCCCCCTACCTACAGCCCGCGCTCTCGTAACATCATCCCTCAGAAATCAGCCCCGGCGCGCACCAGTGCTCAAGACAGGTTCCGATCGGACACGTGACCCCATACACACAGCGTGGGACTGCTGCACCAGCGCGCGCGAGCTCGCATTCGTTAATGGTTGACCGAATGCGTATAAGGGCTATACAGCATTGGCACGAGGCATATTGTCCTATAGTTGGCCTATACGCTCTCTCTCCCCTTCTTTTCCGCTGGCTGCAGTGACGAATGCGGGAGGGTGGATCTGATAGTAATGCCTGATCGTGCAAATTATCGGGCGCATTCGTGGGGATTTTTTTTCGAGTTGCAGCATGTGAGAAAGATGCGATGATGGTTTTGACTACTGGGTTCTTATTGGCTGGGGGAGGTTGTTAGGAGGGTTCGGGGGTGGTGGATATGGCTTCTTTTTGTTTCGAGGGGTGTGAAATAATGATGCTGATTTACCGATCTATTTGTCCGCGTGGATGATGAATTAATGGACTGGGAAAAATACTCTGCTTTCTTATTAACTATAATGGGTGCATTTTAAAAATCCAAATCTAATGACTTGCTGCAAAAATTCTACGAGCTACACCTAAGATTCTATTTCCACACAACGAAAAATAAAATTGTAACGAAACACACACGTAATTCATCCTTAAAATCAACCAAGAATATATCAAGCGCCTCAAGCTCGCGCCATTATTCAAACGAATCCATATAAATCTCCACATCTTATTAGGCCGCCTCAATCTCGGCCATTCATCCAGGATGACTTCCTTGGGAAAGCTCGGCGACTCTCATAAGCAGCCCATACCCAGCTTCGCTCCTCGCCGAATCGCCCCTGTATCTTCTTGTGAGAGCCTTTAAAATTCGGCTACCTGCGGGTAGGCATGCCTCATGCCCTGTATCTAACTCTCGCTCTCGCGATCGTCCGACTACCGCGTACACGTGTATATATACGGGAGGCGAGATCCATGAGAAATTAAAGTAACCCGCATGGGACCAGGTGTGGTCCACCGGCGTGCTGCCTCTATATATACACTCGACTATACAAGCGTGTATCAGCCCAATTGGATTGTAATTAAATGGTCCGGGGGCCCGTATCGCCGGCTTCATTGGCCGAAATTGACCGGTAGTAGTCGAATTCACACGATAGGAGATCTATTGCGATGCTGGTGGATTTTTTGGGTAAAAGAACGGGTTTGACTTGGGAAAATTAGGCATAGTTTCCAAGCTTCGAAAATAGCGATTTCAATTTCAAATTCACTCGCGGCTTTTCTCACGACAGGCCCGGATTAATAAATCAGGCTACACCCCTGCCGTCCTCGCGAATTCCTCTCTATCTCTCTATCTCTTTCTCTGCCTTTTCGCGCTGATTTTTCGGAGCTTTTCTCTCGCGATTTGATGAGAAAATTGGCGAGCGCGGCATTTGCACATCGACGCGCATGACAGTGAGGTAATGGAGATCAATCGCATATGCATTATACATACACACAGACGCGCGAGCGGCTCGACGCGTATCAACGTTCCCTTCGCTCTTGTGTATGATTGATCTATGTAATGCGGAAACGGCTGCGAAGAGAGTTCACTTGCGCAAGCGCTTTTCTCTCTCTTTCTCTTCGCTGACGCACCGAGAGTATATGTGTACCACACACGCCGATGCATATAGTCGATGCAGCTCGACGAGGCTTGATGGACTCGTTTAAAGAGAGATGGTTGAGAGCTGGCGGTCGATTTTTATCGTTACGGATTGGCGGGATGGTTTTTATCGATGCCTTGGGTGATGGTTATTTGTTATGCTAATTTTGAGTAATTTGGTTTATGTTTTTGTAGTGGGGTTATATTGATTAATATCGCGGCATTTGTTTGTTTGCGAGTAATATTTTAGCGTTGATGTTTCAATGGTGATTGCGCTTGTTAAACCATATCACATTAAGAAGTAACAAAAGTAATAATATTTTACAACGTTTCAGTAAAATGATTCATAAACTCTCTATACTTTATCCAAACCAATGTTTTCCTGCTCTCAGCGACGTCCCTAAAAAATCCCTAATCAAAGCCCCAGACCATCGTTACAAAATTACCCAGCCGTACTTGTCAGCTCTCTCTGTCTGTGAAGTGCGCCGCGCCTCCTCGCAAAAAAGCCCATCGATATATTCAGAATAGATTTCTATTTGCGGCTTGATTACAGAGCGCGAGCGCGGAACTTAACGCGGCACCTGACGATGCAAAAGGCCGCCGCTCGTTGCGTCTTTCTCTCTGTATCCCGACGTTAATGAGCGCCCAGAGATGCGTTCGCACGGCTGCGGCCCACGCGACCGAACAGTTATATAGACACCCCCTACTCGTGCACCCGTTATGATTCGACGGCGATGGGTGGTTGAATGGTCGTCTTTGTGTGGGTTTGCGCGAGAATTAACGGTATATGAGGATTTTTGGGTTGATAATGGTGAGGAGGAGGTTTTAGTGGGCTATTTTATATGTAAAAAATATTTTGATTGTGTATGATTTTAAAGGAGAAAAATATTTTTCAAATTCAGGAATTATTTTCATAAGTGATAATTTTATTAAAAAAGAATTAACACTTATAAATATCAATCTTGTTTTGGAAATTTATTCAAAGCCACGTTACATCACTAGAAACCAAAATACCCATACGATCAAAAATGCATACCAATCGCGCATTGCACAACTCCCCCAGATCCACTTTCCGGCGCTCTTTATTCAATATTATGACTCAAACTGATCGATCATTATTTACATTACCCGCAGCTAAAAACCCATATAGCCACTATCAAAGCCCATTAAAACGCACTTCATCATCCATCACCCTCGACAAAAAAAAGTCATTTGTGCTCTCTCGCATCGACACGTTCTCGCCGCTTAGCAAATACCAACTCAATATACACACCCGCGCTAGAAAGCCTCTGGCTGGATGCGCTACCGGATCGAATCGAGCGCTTGCATCTCAGACTCTAGAGAAGCTCGTTTCACAATTTCCACTGGCGCGAGCGCTCGCTGACTCGGCAGTAATAATTCGCCGGGGCCGAAAAATAAAATGCGCGCGCGCATTGAAAAGAGCTCGGCATTGTGCCTCGCACGTGTCTAATTAGATTGCCGGCGTATGCGCGCTCTCAATCGTAACGACCTGCGCTGTGTGAAAAGGACATCGGCTAAAAAATCGGCCTATGAAAGTTAATAACTCGCATTGCGTTCTAGATGCTCGCGCAATTCGCTGGGTATCCCGACGGGCGCAGCGGCAGCGTGTAATTTGTCAGGGATTTTTGGTTAAAGTTGAGCTTGGCTTTTTTCACTTCGCCTATTTATGGAGCGGCGTGGATTAAACGCCGTTGCGTTTTACTTTTATCGGCGAGGTATAAATGCAGTGCTGCCTTGTAGTCAGTTAATATAAATGTACGCACTTTTTTTCGAAATTGTTCTATGGTTAAGCTGCATTAATTATAATACGCTTTTTCGTTCCCGTTTTCATCGAGCTAGTAGGCCTTATTAAACCTGAGAAAACGTTATCGAGCCCAAGGACTTCGCTTCTAATAATCACACGTTTTCAATTTAAAGCTATTTATACACAATTTCAGATAAAATGATTGAAAACGTAATTGGCCGTATCAGGCGGTGATAATTGCGCGCGCCAGCGCCGATCGGGGTGAAAATCTTATTAACGCTTAAAAAGCCGGCACGCTAAGCGCATTATCTGCTTTCAATCGAAAATTATTAGCGTTACTTTCTTCATTTTCCCAATTACAAACATATAAAGGAGCACAGGCACGCGCGCGCTGGGTTACCTAATAGTAGGAACGTAGTTGCGATAACATAATTCCATTGTTGTTAAAGAAGCAATTACCCATTCGGCGGCTCAGGCCAAAAGCTCTCTCCCCTTTATACGCCGATAATTATGTTATAAATCAACGTCCGCGCGCGGCGAATACCCGAGAGCTCGTGCTGGATACCGCGCCGATTCGATAGATGTATATAATTGAAGCGGGTCTCTAGGTGTGCACTCCCGATTATTAATTGCCGCCCATTCATATTTCCCACTTCCACGCGCGAGACGCACGCGCGCTTTTGATACTTGGCAAAGACACAATCGTATTCTGCGTGCCGTTGATTT
This sequence comes from Eupelmus urozonus, assembly GCA_900480035.1. NCBI lineage: Eukaryota > Metazoa > Arthropoda > Insecta > Hymenoptera > Eupelmidae > Eupelmus > Eupelmus urozonus. Next base: position 44,091 of record UELX01000743.1, read on the forward strand.
TATTATGCAAATGTCGTGTGTGCGAGCAAGCGGGGATAGAGAGTGAATCGAAATTATATTATCAATTCGTGAGAGTACAATGGTTCGTAGGGCTAAAAATGTTGCGACGATATGTTATGGCGGTATGAACTGTATAAATGATGAAAAAACCTACTGTTCTACAATATTCGCTTTCTTCCAAAACAAAAGTACTGTTGTCTTCGGTCGTGACTGTGGTTGTGTTTATGTGCGTTGGGAAGCATGGAGCGGATCGGTAAATAGTATAATTTATTTAAAATCGAAAAAATAGTACAAAACATATAGTAGAGTCTATTAAAACAAACATGACAACCCTGCAAGTCAAAGCATCCCAACTAGTCTAGTGTCTATTGTTCTTCTCATTGTCTCGCTCATTTACATTCTGTGTCACAACTTCGAGTCAATAAAAAGAAAAAGAAGATTTATAAAAAGCACAAAAAATCTATAACGCTATATTAATTATACTTTTATAAATAGTTTTAAAAGTGTTACTTATGTTGAAAACATTAAAATTCTAATAAAAAAATTTACAAAAGATATTACTTGAGAAATTATATATGATCTCATGTTAGATTATCAAAGGATATCTCGTATGAAATCATATTTTTTTGTAGAAGTTAAAATATAAGCAATACATGTAATACACAGTTTATCTAATAGGTATACTAAATCTCATATGAGATCTCACGATTTCTGGTACGAGCCAAATTGCAAATGCGGTAAGTTCCTGAAATCTCGCGTGAAATCATGCAAGATGGATCTATTTATTATATTATATATTATTCAAACTTGTCCAACAGGTAGAAACCTACCCTTTCATTCTTATTAGCACACTTTCTTTTAGATAATAAATAATATAGAGTATAATAACAGGCTTACAGTGCAGGATCAGTATATTTTCGGCAAACTGATATCACGTCTAGTGCATTTAAAATAAGTCAATGCCATCTCAAAAATTGATGCTATTAGGAATTTTACATGTATTTTGCATCTAACTGTCAGTGAGGTAGTTAAAAATTTATATTAATATTATATATTAATATTTCCTGTTATTTTACTATCTTCTATTGTAGTATTAAAAAAAATTTGGCATTTAATCTTGTTCGAGCATTCCCCGTATTTTTTTATATTGGGATTGAAAGTTTCATGGAAGAAATGTTATAAAATTCAAGTTTAATTTCACATTCAAAGTTGAAAGAGTGGGGTAAGCGCAAAATCACTGACCCGTGTCGGCCATGACATTTTAAATTTCCATTAATTAACTAATTTATTTTCCATTTCTATTCACAATTTTCATAAATGATATTCTAGTAAGTAACATAATTTATAAAAGCATGCCAAACAACTTTTCTTAAAATTTATTAAACTAGATCCTTTTAAAATTTTTGTATACTAATTTCAAGTTAAGACTTTATTTTAAAAAATCTCTACAATAATTAAATAACTCTTACCAACACCTATTATTTGCGATATTTTATGGTACATTCAATTTATTAAAAAAAGTCAAATATCAATAACTCTTACTTCTCAACTTTGATTAACTATTAAAGATTTATTTCTAAATAGAAACGACCGCCTCTTATATAAATTTCTAACCTACTCCCGCGGTGTAAAATTATCAATTTCTCACTTCCCTCCACAATAGCTCACCCGAAAATAAAAAAAAGCCATATAGAAACGTGACGTACAATGCCATACACGCTGTTAAATCAATTTTCGCCGTAGCTCTAGCGATTACGTCGAGGTGTCGGTGTAAGCTTATATTCTCGTGCAACACGAGAAGCGTAATAATTGGGCTGATTATTCGAATTTAATGACGGCCGAGGATCGTTCATCTTCGCTCCTGTGGAGCTCACATTTGCCTCAGCTGCCGTTTCTCCTCTTTCTTAACTGCGAATTCGAAATATAGACTTTGTTGATTTAATTATTTCATGTTTAATACGTATGATTCTATCAATTGAAACACTAAATAATTTTTAATTACTAACTAAGTAGTTAAATTGTCTATTTAAATTGATTTAAATTTGACAGATAGTTTTATTATTCTAGTTATTAGCAATTGAATTTCTGTTTTGTCTTGTCGATTTCGTAATTAGTAAAATATATGAGAGTATGTAATAACAATTACGGAAAATTTAAATGACAGTAAAACCTTCATTTAGAATGACTAATAATCACAAATTATTACTTCATTACTGAAAAATAACATTAAACTATCTCTTATTTAATTTAAAAAATAATCCCAGAATCATATCTTGCCGATCAAACTCCACACCTGAAAACTGCGAAACAACCTTAATAGTATCCGTTCTACTCTTTCGCGCTGTATTCCCTCCACATAGCCCCCAATGATTGATGAATATAAGCCTAACTAGCCGCGCGTACACATACACATAGACTCAGAGCCGAACGAAGATACTCGCTGGGCGCCCCGCTGCAGCGGCTCTTTCGTCAGAGGTACGTGACTCTAGGTACGCGCGAGCTCATAACCGTCCGTTAATGAGACTTTCGCACTTCACAATGAGCCTCATGCGCGCGAGCGGCGAAAGTCGAACATCAATAACGCCCCGAGAGAGAAAGAAAAGAAAGAAAAAAAAGGACTAGGCGAGCGTTGCGTAACAAGGCTGACGTTTTGTGCGATCACCTTTCTCAAAGGGTTGATAGAACGATTCCGAAAGGTAGATTCAGAGGACACCGTTTGTGTTGTTGTTCGGTCGTGGGAGTGAGTGTAATTTTGTTTTTGACTGGCACGCGACTCGTTAATAATGTTTACGTTGCGCTCGATAAAAAGAATAGGAGCAGCGTTGCGAAAGGTAATACAGTGAATAATAACGAGATTTAAGAGCCGCTGAGATACGATCTAAATTTAACAGACGGATGCCCTCGGGCGCTAATGAGTGACTTGGAGGTGCAATCTCGCTTGTTATCGGATTTTCACTAAAGCAAATATAATTCTAAACCTCAAGATCAAATGTAATAACGGAGCTGACTTACGTAAACTCGTTGTAGTTACCGACAAAATGATCATACATTATGCTTTACTTCTATTTATTATTTCTCTTAGTAGTAAAAGTTTCTGTCTTAGCCTTAACTCTATAAAATATGGAGTGCAGAGAATTTCTGCACTCTACAATTGTTTCAATATTTCCACTAAATCTTTTTATTACACTTTCAATAATCACACGAAAGTAAATCCGAGTCTTCTTCAATTCTGTTCATTCATATCATCCCATTAATCCTAACATTTAATTCCTCCTCCCATCACCTAAAGCACGTGAATCCAGCATTCCCAAATCCACTCCCTCCCCAAATGTTAAGTGATCACGTAACAAACGTAGGCGTGCAATAACACACACACAAACTTCGCCCAGAGTCCGGACGTGCTCAATTAGCTCGGAGGCCCCAATCGTCGCCCGCTCCAGCTTAATTGATTTACAAACCCGGGGCCCGCGCCGCGCGCACGCGACAGCCCAACAACACAGCGGCCGAGCCGCGATCGCTATCTCCTCGCAGATCACGATCACGAAGAGCGAGAATAGCGCGCGAGTTTCGCGGAGGCTTGTACCGATAATTACGCATGTAAATGTAAGAAACTACTGGGGGCTGGAGGTGTGGGCGTTAGAAGTTTGCTCGGTCGACTTTCACTGCTTGGCGAAGTTGATTGAGAGTTTAGACTTTGAGGGATGAATAGGATGAGTGGATTTTAGTGGGGATGGGTAGATGCTTTAATGAAGTTATGGTGAGGTAGTGGTTGAGTGTGTTATCTGTGTTACACGCTTGGGTACTTTCGGTTAGTTGAAATTCTGATTTCGTAACTTGAAATTATAATATTCATCGAAGTGCAAGCAAGTGTTTTTTATTATTTTCGCTACCACATATCAACTTCGCGTTGAATTTATGCGCGGGCGTTTTTATCATTGCAAGCTGATCGACATTTCGCAAGCAAAATTCATCAAATCCGAATAAAAAATTATTCAAATCTACTCTCTTATCCAAGCATCAATCGTAAAAACTACCGGTAAGCCCGATAAGCGAAACAAGACCCTCCAATAATCCCTCCACCCACACCGTGACACATTACCATTGAAAGCGCCGCATAACATATCTATTTCCATCGTTCCAAACAAACACACATCTCATCAAACCTCTCGAAATCTCAGCCCTCGATCGCTTCTATACGCCCATAGCCACGAGGAATGCGCACTTGTGCACCTTATAAGCCGAGCGAAGGTACATACAGAGCCGAGCGCGTGTATAGAAGACGCTTACGTATATATCCCCGGCATTATCTGGCCAAGCGCCACGGCGGCTGGGAGATAAGAGAGAAATGCGTGTCCCAGACCAAACGCGAGGATACCGATCTGCCGACACAAGCAGGTTGATTCAGGGAATTTTTCCCGCGCGCGAGCGCGCTATTATCTGCGAGAGAGTGGCTGGCTGTTTTATCGCCAGGATTATTCTGTAAACAATGCGCACTTTTCGGTTTTGTTCTGGAGATGTTGCTTCTATGGATTAAAGTCTGAAGATAAGGATGTTTATCGAGGTGGGGATGAAATTGCAGTGTTTGGATCTGGGTTTAGTCAGAAGAGATAATTTTGTGTGAGAAGAACGAAGCTTGCATCTTTATGAATAATAAATTCGTTACTTTAGCAACATTGATTATTTACACGTACATTAAGCAACGCGAAATTCCAAACCGTCGAGCCAAAGATTACTCCCGAGCACAAAGACCGAATTATCCTCGCTCGATATACGAAGCGAAAATCAATTAACTCAAATAGACTCAGCTCGCTCGGCTATAAACAACACCTGCTTTATTCTCGCGCATTAAATAAAATATCCAGCGCACGTAAACGCTCCCCCGTGTTCTCCAAGCGATCGGCACTGTTAACAATGGACCACCAGCAGCAGCAACCTGCGCCGCGAAAGAAGCCCAGATATGTATGTATAAGTACATTTTCCCGGCACGCTCGCGCTTGGTATGTAATTTATTCAATTATATATCGATCGGCCGCTTTTCCCGATCGCTCGGCTCGATACTCTACAGGCGTACATAATCCCTCTCTCCGGCATCAATTTGACACAATCTATTTAAAGCGAGCCGCGCGCGCGCGCGCGCCGATTATGTGCTCGCCGCGTTTGCAGAAAAGCGCGCTCACGTATTCGTAATTTGACACGTGAGCGCTTACGCGGATAGTTTCGCCGATATTAAGTCGGCTTTTCCGGACTGTAGTGGAGCTGGAAAAAACGTCTAAGACAACGAATTGTACTTATATACCTGTTCAAGTACCGCACTCCGCTCATTGTCTTATATTTTTGTGTATGTGTCTATGTGCATGTATATATGCGTGTGTGTCTATGTGCATGTGTGTGTGTGCGTGTGTTGTGTACGTGTGTGTCTATATGCATGTGTGTGTGTGCGTGTGTTGTATGCGTGTGTGTCTATGTGCATGTGTGTGTGTGTGTGTGTGTGTGTGTGTATGTGTATGTGTATGTGTATGTGTGTGTACGCGTAGAGCATGGCGGAACGATTGTTTACCGCTTTTTAAGCGATGTCGATTCCCATATCCGGCTCGTTCTCCCACCACCTGCGGCACTTTTGCTTTTCGCCCGCGCCTTTTATATATTTCTTTATTTTCGCGCGCTCTGGAGCTGGCGAGCGCGCGGGCGCGCTTATCGCGCTGAATTTCGCCAGGCGAAAAGTATCCTGTACACCGATCGCCCGCTCAGATTAGGTTGAATTTCAATTTTATAGACCTAGTTTTTGTCTTTTCGCAATAATATATTGTTGTCGCTCGGCGCTTATTTAATTCGATTTGCTGCAGTCGGGCGAGAGAAAATAATTTCGATGTCGCAAGCATCGGCTTTTGACGGGGCTATTTTCGAGCCGATTTTTTCCGAAACCGCTTTCGTTAAAAATTGCTTTCGGTAACGAGCTGATGCTTATCGAGTTTCTTTATTTTGACTATAAATTACAATTCAATATCAAGGCAGCGTGAAATTTATTAAAATATAAATATCAGCGTATCAGCAAAAACCACTGTACAAATCAAATCAAAAACACAAAAATCGCAATTTCAGCTCTCCTCGCGTACACAAGTAGCCCACAAAATCAGCGCCCATTACCTAAACCACCTCACTGGAAGAGAGTCGCAGAAAGGAGAAAAGTGAGCGCATATACATAAGAAAGAGGGTAAAGAGAGTAGGGGGCGGTGAGTAACGGGCCGAGCGTCGATACGATATAAATTTAATTACCGGAGCGCATTCATGCTCGGCGAAACACGCGGCAGCCGGCGCGAGCGCGCAAACAATCACTTTACGTGAAAGTATGAAAATAATTCCGCGGATGGAAGCGGAGAGTAGGTGGCTAAGCCGCACGTGGCTGCAGCCGCTGCTCCGTTATGCTGCCGATTTCGTTCGCGATTTACTCTCTTGTGTTTGTTTGTTTTTCGGTTTTCTTGCCTGCTTTTGGGTGAGGAAATTTTGGTCGGATTTATTGCAGTAAGCTGAAGTTTGTTTAAAAGTCAAAAGTTATTTAGTGAATATTACGGAAAATTTGAGAATATGTTCAGTTAATGTAAATAGATTTCACACGTATATTCTGGTAAACTTCCAAAATAAATCTATTTTCATACACAAATATCTGAATAGAACTTAAGAAAACAAAAATTTATTAATTTTTTAAACCAAACTCTCATTACATCGACGTAAAATTAACCAACCTAAAAATCCCTAGCAAATCCAGGGCAATCAATTCAATCCATCTCGAGCGAATCTCATACCCTCGTACCATCATCCACATACATCTAGCCCTATCTCCCTCTTGCTCTCCTGCACGTATGTAGAAACGTCGTGTGACTGCGTTCGTGCGCCGGGAATTAGAAAATGTAATTATTGCCATAACTACCGGCGAAATTTATACCCCGTCTCGATCTTCCCAGAGAGAGCTAGCTCGCGTTCGGCCCGTTTTAAAGCCCGCGCTCTCAGGCGTAATTTATTTGCTGGCTGCACATGCAGCGCGCACGAGTGCGATATATTTTTATTTCTTCCTGGCAAGCGCGCTTCATACATTATTATTTCACGCCAGAGACGTCTCCATATAAAATTATTGGGCAACCGAGCTTTTCGGAGGCTGTCTGCGAGATGTTGCTCAATGAGCTGCTGTTTAAGAGTTTGGTACAATGCGGATGTGTGTACGGTGAGGTGGGTTTTCAGATGGGGGAGTTGCGGGGAAGATGGATTAACTTTCTCGCGGTTGGTAAGTGGGAAAAGTGGAAATCGATGCTAATTTATTTTCATTATAGTTTGTGAATCAAAGTGAAAATTCGAATTTCAAGTTTCTCTTTCTTTTCGTGAAAAATACTATTTCCAAAAGCGATAGTATTCGTCCTCTGAGTATAAATTCACTTTCATCGAAATAGAAAACCCCTCGTTGAAAAAATCCACCTCGTTCCCCCTTTACGGCAAAGTAATCACCTTATCTCCTTAAAAGCACGCGCATTTTTGCCCCCGCACAAAAGTAGCCACTCTCACTGCCCAAAAATGTACATACCACGCTAACCCGATAACCATCGCGCTACCAGAAACACACGAATACGACAATTCCATACGACACTTCATAATTCCCCGATACACACACACACTCACAGTCCATATAATGAGCGGAATAAAGTTCTCGTCTGCACCACACGGTTTTAATAAGCCGCGCGACCGGAGGACGAGCTCGCTATCGCTATCTTATTGGTTAATTGCATCTGCCGGACGATTTACGGCCCCGGCCGAGGTGATAGATACCACTTAGCCTTCGCTCCCTCTCTCTTACACTTACGTACTCCGGCGATCGTAGATTACCAATTTCGCTCGCGAGCGCGTATTAGAACAGTTATAATTTCCGAGCTGTTACGCGCACCTCCGAGCATGTGTCTTGCTTCACGTATTTATTCGCCCTCTGGAAGCTGCGAATTTTTAATCGCGACAATTAACATGTCAACTTTCGAAGAATCATAGGGCCCAGCCTATAGGCAAACTCTGAGTGCATCGGATACATACCGTAGAACAACGGCGCAGCGTCTTATTATAATCAAAACTTTCGCGCGCAGCGGGTAACCCGCGGATTTTCCCACGTGATCCGCGCGGGTCACAAACGCGAAACTAGTTGCGAGCCCGATGCGCGCAACAGTTCAAACCAGTTCGTGTGCCACGCGGCGCCGCCGCGAATCCATCCCAGAAACTGATCGTTAAGCATTGCGCAAGCTGTATACGTGGTATACGCCAGGCAGCTGGGATTACGTTACTGCCGCTTCTTCGCCGCGGGAGATTTTACAGGCGAGGCGTCAAAGTCGCTTCCGGAATTGTGGACGATTAGCTCGCCGGGGGCTCATTAATTGGCCGGAGCGTGATTAAAAAATTTTTATCGTGATTTTATTAGTGGCTTTGAATTATCCGCGCCATTTGTAATCGTCACTGGGAAAGTGAAGGTAATTATCAATCAGCCGAAAATTATTATTCGCTGCGAAAAAGCTCTTAAGCGAGGGCTAATATCTGCCTTCCGTATCAGACGTTGCGCTGGCTTCCGACACCTACCGTATGTAAAAAGCCGGCGCGAATCGAGCGGCTTGTAAAGCCGGCAGTCGCGCGGCGATGGCATAATAACAGCTCCGTAATCTTAATAAGCGGCCTGTGCGAGTAGGCACGTCTTTAACGAGGTGTTGCGCGAGTTCATTAGTGAGCTGCACGCACAATGTGTCGCGCCGTTTGGTCGCGCGCGAGGATGAAAAAGTTGCGGATATGGCTGGGGGGACAAGTCGCCTGGATAAGTATCGATTATGTATGCTTTTAAGGATGTAAGGGGATGGAGTGTGGAGGTGCTCGGTTGGTTTGGTTTGGTTGGAGAAAGTGTTGAGGGGATAGTGTGGTGGGGGTTTGAGGTATGGGAGAAAGATAGTTTTCCACGCAGCGTGCGGGAAGTTCGTTTTCCCGCACGCTCGGTCGGAAACGCGTGTATTAAAACGAGCTTTCCGCACGTCGTGTCAAAAAATTATGTATACGATGCATGGGCGATAATGTAATTTTAACCTCGTGTAAACTTTCCGCACTCGCTTCACTTGTGCGTAAACGTACACACGCGGTTAAAATCACTTTACCGCACTTGTCGTAAAAACTATTTCGAGTGATCTTGAGATTGAATGAAATTTCTAAAAAATTGTCTAATTGTTCGAACAATGATAATGATTACTTACGCCTTAATTAGGTTCTTATCAAACTTAACTATATTTTGATTATTATACCTAACATTTAAATTAGGTTCATTTAAACGAGAACCAGTCAATTATTTATTCAGATAGAAAAATTTTTACACGAGCAATCTATATCAATTAAAAATTATACCTGTATTACCAAGAGCATGGCTGAGTATACATTAAACAATTTGCCTTTAGATAAATAAAATGGAAATTGTGTTCCCTCAATGTTTAATTAATACGAATTTTCAAAATATGATAAACTATTTATAAGTCAATCTCACATTTAACATTAAAAATTTCCAATTCCATATTTCCAACACTTCCCAATTCCCGAGAAATTCGATAACTCCTCTCCCAACATCAAAACGCAATTCAATTAAAAGCAAAACCCAACACTCACCCACACAAAACCAAAACCAAATACTTTCATTTTCAAACCCCACACTCCCCCCTCCTCATCTCCATAAAGCCACACAAACAGCTCATCGCCCTGGGCAAGATAACGCGCTCTCTCGCGCGGGGGAGGAGCTGCAATACCCCGCGCGAGAAATTAATCTCAAGCCACGCTGAGCCCGATAGCACCAGGCGCCTGGCGCGAATTCAATGCAAAGCAGCGGGGATAGTAGAGCCGCGAGCGCGAGTGATTTATGGAAATCGCTGGCAATTATACATTAGGCCGGCCGGTGTATTATCGCTCGCTCGGGGGAAAAAAAAGGGGAGCAGAGCGTAAAAGGAATCGATCGAGTTCATTAATTTGAATGGGGCTATTAGCCGCTCGCGCGATTTTTGCGCACGGGTGATAAGCGGAGGAGCGCCGATGCTCTCGTCTGATTGAGCCAGGCTGCAGGCTGATCATTGAGTGTTTTGGAGATTGAAAAGCGATTTGTTACGCTGACAAATGGATGGTGGAGCGAGTCTATCGGTTAGCGAGGTGGATAAATTAATAATTATGTATTCAGCGGGTTTTTAATCGATCGATCGCTATCGTGTTTGGATCTTTCTTAAATTTGATTAGCATCGGGAGCGGTGGTACTAATGTTGATAAAGTGTCATATTACTGATTTATAGAAACATTATTGATCGTGGGTCTGTACATTCATCAATATGATTAATTCGAGACTGATTCGAAATCGTTTAGTGCAATCGGTATTAAGTGAAATTAATGTGCGATACATATCCCAGCTTCTCGATAAAAACTCGGACAGATCGTTACTTTGTCACGTTTTTCCCATATTTACAAAACTCATTAATTACAAAGAAATCACGATTGAAAATCAATCCTTCACCGACCCAATAAAAACACTCAACTCACACCAACCGACAACGGAAACCACTGACACTATAGCTCCTTACGCTTACCTACCCACCCGCTCGAAAAACCAACACCACACCTAAACGTGCACGCGTCGAATCTCGCGGTTCCCCTCGAACGCGCGCAAATAATAGGACCCGCCGGCACTAAAAACAAGAGCGGCGCATTCCGCTTTAAGGCAGCGCATTCCGCGGCTATAGGAACAGCGTCTCGCAATTTGCGGAATACCGAACGCAAGAGATACGTATACGTGTTTGGACTTGGGAGTGCGTGAGGCGGCCATAAATCTATTAATCTAGGGGGGTTTGGTACGTGTCGTTGGTGTGTATATGAGGGGACATGTCTGGCATAGGAGGTTTACGTAAAGGTGCTATACGAGCGGCGCACTTTGAGAGCGGACAGGCGAGGGCGACAAAAGTGCCGCCTAAGATAAGCCGATTATTAGAGCGGTAATTGCGCGGGGTTTTGTGATTTTTCTTGAGGGGAGCTGATTTTTGTGGGAGGTTGGAGTTGAGAGAGTTTCTCTGATTAGAAGTATCGGTTGGGTTGGTGTTCAGGTGTGCTGTGGTATGAATTTATTAAATTTTAACTTATAAATTGTGGTTATGGGTTGGGGGCTTGAATCGATGTCAAGGATTGTTGTAATAGTATTTTACTTGATGCTAGGAAGAAAATTTTATTTTTCTAAAAATAATTTCTCTGTAGAAAATCAGTTGACTGAAGTAATTATGGATTTTCAGACATTTATGGACATTTGCTCATAAGCTCCAAATCCAATTATGCAAAAATTATACATTTCAAAGTGTATAAAACGGTGTAATTAAATGGGCGCTACATACTTACGTGTATAATTTTACACTTTTAAATTAGCAGTGATTTGTAGTTCAATCACAATTTTGAACTACCAAAGCATGTAAAATACTTTTTAAAGTGATCGTAAAGTATAGCTTAAACGATAATGTATACGCAAGATTGTTGCTAATTTGTTCATAAATAGATTAACTAATTTGTAATTTGGCTCACTCTATTTGACACTGCTGCTGTCGGAAAATATGTTTCTAAAGAAGCATTCATTTTACATGTTTGCACATTGCATTTTGTATATTTTAGTCACACTAAACAAGTATTATTATAATGCACAAAGCTTCTCAAGAATAAAAAGCTCAATCTCCCACGAAACATTAATTCCAAAAAAAATCCATCTAGTTACCAAAGGAAGCCACCGACATAATCAATCGCTCCAGAGATGCATCAAAGACTTCCTCCAGGAGCAAAGGGGAAAGCAGCAGCCGAGTGAAAGAGGGAGTAAGAGTTTTCACAGCGTCGAGAGTTTTAGTAGCGGCGGCTGCCATTCGACTGACGTAACGACCGCCCGACAATTATTCATTCGAGAATCGATCGCGCTTGATACCAGCTTGCCGTTATAGCGCGGGCATTAAACTATCGCCGGACTCGCATGCACCAGCGGCACGGGAAAAGCGCGCACTCTGGCTTTATAGCCATTTGCATGCGAAGCTATTGCGCGTTTGTTTGTGTTTACTCGCGATTCTTAATTGGGTGTCAAAAATTGTCGTTTATCGGTGACAAATTTCGATTTGACGTTAGTGGGTGATTGATTTTGAGAGTGAAATCTTGTTGATAGTAAATTTTATGCTTGTTAGTAGTGTGTACCTGAAAATTTTATAGAAATCATTGTTGAGGCTGATTTAACCCTTCTAAATTTTGTAAAAATGGCTAAACGAATCGCAGTCAATGAATGCCTCATTGAACGGCCCGACGTATAATTAATAAGATAACTATCTCACAAGCGAGCGATACCTAAACATCAGAGAGCCCCAGACGTCGTTTCAATGCAAATGCGACAAAACAATCTCACGCTTACATTCTAATTCGGAATTTTGCAACCTGTCGCGCGTGTCCCACTTTTGCCAATTTCCAACCTAACCCCCATTTCAAATCGCACAGCCACTTACTCTGTGCATCCTGTAAAACAATGTCAAAAGAGTTCAATGGCTTAATAGAATAGGACAATGATCGATTCTATATCTCTAGCAACCGGTCTCATATATTTTCAGGTGGCACACACACTCCAGCAGCTGCATTGCTGCTGCGCGAATTTTTAACCGAACGATCGATCGCAGAGCCGCGTGTAGGTTAATCTGGAAAACCTGTTTGCCAGAGCCAAGAGCGCGCGGTGATACCTTTCCGCCTCCACAGGGAGCCTCCTTTTCTTTCTTCACGAGAGCGACTGGTAGGCCTCGCTCTATTTCGCATTCGGCTCTGGCGAATTCACCTTTGTGGCGCGGCCGTTGCATTAATTATTGTTTATACCCCCGGCTGTCAGACGGCGACTGATTTCGGTGAATTCCATTGCTGTGACTGGGATTGAGCGCTGCTTGGGCGTGGATTCTTTTTACCGATTCAAATTGCGGCGATTCTATTTTTGAAAATTATTCGCTTTCTTGGATAACCTCTTTCGAAGCTTTTCTCAATATTGGGACAATGTTTCTGCAATGTTCCAGAAAGTACAATTATTAAGATAGCTATTCTACGATTTGGTAAAAAAGGCAGCTTACTTATTATGCTATTAAGAGCGAAACGCACTAACGCGCGAACACGACGTGGGCTAGCGCGCATTATAACGCGCCAATTTAATCTCCTCTCGCTCAAGTGAGGCAATCGTCCCTCCCGTTGAATTTTACAAAAGATCCAGCTTATTATGCACGCACGCCTATAAACGCATGCATATGCTCCCCCTTAATGTTCGCCGCATACTTGCGAACTCTCGGGCGCAGGCGCGGATTCGATAAAGGCCAATTCCGATCTAGATTAAGCGCGGACACAATGGAGACCTCCGGGCATCTTACCACGCCGCAGAGGCGGCTGCCCTCTTTAACGGCTCCCCCTTTTTCAGAAGCCTTTAAAACACAAGCGCTTATCTCTCTCTCGCTCTCGTTATTATGACGGTTGCCCAATGCCTCGACGGTATCCGTGTATGATTTAACAATAACGAGAAAAAAATTATTAAGGAGTACGTATCAATCGGCGCGCGCTGAACGAGGTTAGGCTAGGTGCGCGTATACGTATAATGGAATTATCGAGGTATATCGTTTTGTCTGCAAAATTCGCGCGCGCTAGATTTATCGTTATTTTCGTTCCGTTGAGGGATTTAGTGATAAATGAAACTGGTTGGGGATTTAATTGGGTTGCGTGGGTCAATGTTATCGATTTCAAAGCGATTTCAGGGAGGGATTGTCTATTTTAACGAGCAGGCCTGTTACCTTTTTATCAATTAAATATTGCTTTATTAGTCAAATTAGCCACACTTCCTAAAACTTTTTTAAAAACCCAGCGCCAAACATTTTAAAAACCCCACGATATAAATAACTAAACCCAGCAAAACGCCACCAAATACCAGAGGTGTAAACTCGCACTCCACAAAGCTAATAAATGAATTTGTCCAGGGCCGCGAATGAAGTGGTTCGCTTAATTCAAACAGCATGCTCGCACTTTTACACGATTTCAGACGGATCTCTCCACCACTGCTCGCACACACCGGCAGTTTATATAAATCTAGCCCGGCTTTATCGGGCCGCGATCGGTCGGACTTTGCGTGTTTGTCTTTTGTCTCCATTGCACTGCTTTAAAACCGTCCCGGCGGTTGTCGCGCCTCGGCGCTCTTGTGTCCTGCTTTGCATTCGCGCCGAGAGAGAGAGCAAAGAAGTATGTATATAAACGCGCTCGCTCCCCGAGATTTCCGCTATCCGCCGGGACACGCGGGCAAGTTAATCTTCTCTGCGCCGGGGTACCGTAGGGTTCCGTATATATTTCTCTGCCGCTCGGTATATATAAACGTCGACGGCGACGACTTTCTGAGCTCTGTATAAGCGAATTTTTTGAAGGAAGGGAGGGAGATTGCGGGAGGGAGAGAAACACGTGTTCGAATTAGAATATAGCGGAGAAAGAGGGATTATAGTCGCGGTGTATTGATTTAATGAGCGTCGTTAAGACAACGCCGAGCGCTGATTTCTGTCGTTACGGCATCGACTGTTATTTTGGTCGCGGGAAAACTGGATTTGCAGGAAAGTTTAATTTACTTGTTTGGGCTCTCGGGTAATTATCGGGAAAATAAGCCGGCCGGGATTATCTCGTGATTAATTAGGATTAATGTCAATTTGACGGTTTTCTTTTGGATCGGGTTGAAGCTTTTCTTTTTATTGAATTACGCAAGGTTTGTTAATATACAAGATCTAGTTTGCTCAATTTGCATAAAAAGTATGTAATTGCTAATCCCGGCAATTTGTTCGTAAAACAATTTTTGCAAGTCGTTAACGGAGCCCTATTATTAAATCATTCCTAAACTTTTATGTCCTTGTTTATTTTCTATTAATAAATATACTTAACGGCCCCATACATCACCCGACCAATTACAAAGGTGTGAAGCCTATTTAGCAAACTCCTTAAAACGCCTATCGCCAACGTACTTAACCCTCGGCGCGTCCGAATACCAGAACAGAGGATAGCACTGTTTCCTATTTTAGTAGTCCAGCCAGAGAGAGCTAGATGATATGTTGCGCCCCGTCAGGTTTACAGTTTAAAATTGAATAACAACATTTCCAGGAGGTTAGCGCGATAAATCGCTGGCTGGTTCCGCGCGGCAGCAGCGACGCCCCCAAGATCTTCCGCTGAGACTGGCGCGGCTTTTTTTTTAAGGGGGGAGTAAAGCACCGCTATTGGGAACCGTAAAAGCGCGCCAATTGAGTCATAAAATCCGTCGAAATCACGGGTCAGCGGAGCAGCGGGCTGCTTTGGGAATCGGTAATGGCGGTGCTAAAATGTTGGACGTTTCTATGTTTGGCGCTGCGATTTGGGATAAGTACGAGCGATTTGGACGCCGTAGTTGATGGGTAGCCCGAGGTGCAGCCATATGTTTTAGACTGTGTTTTTATTGATTTGGGTATCATTTTTTTAAAGATGTGGACAATGGAGTTGCTGTATCGTTAAAATTTTAGATGCTACGATGTTATTTGAACTATCAGAAAACATCTTTAACTATGTACATTTTATATTTATATACAAAAGTACAAATATATCAAATCAAGGTAGTACTACCCTGTTATTTGAATATATTATAAGCCTGAAAGCCAACTTTTTGATATATACATTAAAGAGAATGCTTGTACATTTTATTAAATATAATGCGAAATTATTCTGCATTTAATGCAAGCGTTTATGAATTGAGAATTTTGCTTGCTGTTTATGTACATTAAATTTAATAAGCATTTTTACAATAATTTTTACACCCACAGAAATAAATCTATATAATATCCATTTGATGGCCAGTTAATGGTGTATAAGGCATAAAATGGTCAAAAAATGGCCATTTTGAAATTTTGATAGGTGAAATTTCTATCACAGTATAAACAACATAATTATATTAATAATATTTTTAAAATTTCATTAATTAATTAATAAAATCTTTACCATAACATAGTGGGGCCCTAAAACACGGTCTGAAAGACCAACAAGGCTATAATTAAGACACAGAATTCATCAAAAAATAACTCATATTTAAAAACTAAACGACAATACTAATACAAACGTTATCCACGGCTAATTGCGACGTTTACACGTTATCATCGCTTAAATACCCGCAAAGACATTACGCACAGCAAAATATACGTGAGCAGGCGCACGAGCATAGCGGACCCCAGGCCCCGGCAAAGACACATACGTATATACGCGCACAGTAGATATACGGCGCATTACTTCCTGTAATACAAATCCTCGCGCTTATATCGCATTGAAAGCCAGCGGTGGTGTTTACAAGATTTATTTTGACAGCCGCGGGCGAGAGCGAGCCCGTAAGTTCCATCCCTTATCGCGCTTACGAAATGCACTCGCGCGCGCCGGCTCTACGCGCATTCATACACCCGGGCGACACATTATGATTATTATTATTTATGTTAAACAAAATCCCCCGGCCGGTGATTTAAGCTGCCTTCGAGCTGCCCGAGCGGCTTTTTTTTTCGAGAGCTGCCGCGGCCAAACGGTGAAACTACCTGGGGATCAGCAGTAAATAAATAAATGAAATAGTGAAAGTTCAAGTTGAACAATTTTCGAGCGCTCAAATTTATTGAACTCGAGTGGCATTGAAATTGTAACTGTTGTTAGGGCGATATTTTTTCCGTGCTATTGTTTATGAGTTGTGTTATTAGACTGTATAAAGGATCGGAAAGTCTTAGTGACCATTACTCTTAATTATCGATACGTAAGTGTATATAATCGAGTCGCGATGCTAAAAAATCCAGCCCATCGAAACAACGTAGCACTCAAACACCCACAAAATCCATTAAATATTTGCATATTCAAAGGCGCCTTTATAGCCCAATTACAAGCCACCTTAAAAACTGTCTATAGCACCTCGAGCCCGACGCAACCTTATAATCCCCGCTCAAAGTTTCGTCCATTCGAAAGCCATTTTCTACAAACCATGTCATTATACCCTCTCACCACCATTACGAAACCTCGCCCTCTCCTGCACGTACCACTCAAAAAAAAAAAGAAGCACCTTCTCTCCGTCGTCCAGTGCATCTCAATATACCAACTCCGGCGCAAATGAAGCGATGACTATCGGCAAACGGATATATACACGTACGCGGTATCGCTGCCCACGCGCTGCATTGTCTCTCTCTTGCTCTTTCTCTCTCGGCCGGCAATATATCAACCTCGCGTTTCCCTCATACACGCCAGGACTGACACTTTAGCGCGAGCGGTGCGTATTCGTTGTAATGTATTCGATGCACCGAGAGAGAGAGGCTGTATTTACGCTCTCTCGCATATACGACTACTCCCTGCGCGATTTCTCGCCTGCGTCGTGTCAGACGCCTCTGATTTCGAATTTATGCGCGCGTCGCGCATATTAATGCCAGCGCCGCAATGAAATGGTAATTCCAGAGCGCGGGGCGGCTGGAAAGGAGTGTGTGTGTGTGTGTGTGTGTGCTGGGAGTCGCGATCTTTTCAATGGGGAGTTTATTTATGCCGGCGATTGATAACGAGGATAGGTGGAAAAATGGCTTTTCAATTTGGATCGAGTGGATGTATTTTTGTGAAGAGAGATAAGGGTAATAAGGGAAATAAGATGTTACGATACGGTGGAAAAAAGGTATATAAATTTTCTGGTTAGGTCAACGTGACAAAACAGTATTTCTGTAACCTGCACGATTTTTGCATTTTTGTGAGCTGACGCGGGCCTGTAGTGATCTTTTTCCAGCTTTTCGAAAACTAAGAAAAATCGAACCTTTTAAATTATTTAGTTTAACAAGATTGGCCCGATTCTGATTAATTGTCTACCAAGGCGAAGTATTAAAAATCCCAAATATCTTTGTAAAAAATTAATAGACTATTGATTAGCTTCCCTTGAAAAAAATACTACATTGCGCAACTATTCTCGATTAATCTTAGATAAATTATCAGAATTTAATTTTAAATACTTGCAGTTAGTTGTATAGAAGGATAGCTCGATATTAATACAAAACTATTAACATTTACAATATTCATCTACTGTATGCTTTTTCTTGAGTACATTTCAAGTATTTATTTAATATAAATGTTGTATACAAGAAAAAATCTCATATCGATAAGATTCAAAAAACATAAAATTAAAAGAGCTTTATTTACAGTATAATTGCATTATCATAAATTTGCAACAATTATTAAGCCTCTTTTGAGGCTTGTAATTAATTTTTAATGCGACACACATACTTTTCACGATTACTTAAGTCATGAATAGGGAGGTAATTAATCCCTCCGGAACGTCAACAGTGTATTTTGTTTACACTATTTACTAAACAACATCATGGTTCGCAAAGATCAATAAGAGAAAAACATTTTCTCCTCCTCATCAATTAATTCTAATTTTTAATTTGAAAAAAATTGTGTGCTCAGTAGTAGTGAATCAGTGTGTCATAGCAAGATTCCATTTTTCAAGTCAGATATTCAAGAACTTAAAATTGATCTCAAGTTCTTTTAGCA
>UELX01000744.1:0-62692 GCA_900480035.1 Eupelmus urozonus
GAGAGAGAGAGAGAGAGAGAGAGAGAGAGAGAGAGAGAGAGAGAGAGAGAGAGAGAGAGAGAAAGAGAGAGAGAGAAGGGACAAAACGAATGTGTGTTGCAGCTGTTGTATTATTTCCTTTAAATGTGCCGCACATGCGTAAGTGCGATGATGCGATTTGCTCGAGATCACGATTTTATTAGCGATTATGCACTTGGTTCAGATTTTTTGCGATAAATATTAACGTAAGAACATGACGAGAAGCGCGCAAATGGAAATGTCTCGTCGTTGTTATTTTCGTTTGTTAACGGAATAGGAAAGCTTTGAAAGAAATCGAGCAGGTTTTACATGCTTCACCTGAATCGAGTATTCGGTTAAAAACTGAGGATTTACGTGCAATTTTCTTGTTTTTTTTCACTTTTATTGTGTTTAAAAATGATGTTATTAATTACGTTTTGTTTTTTTTTTTCTAAATAAGTTTAAAATTTTTTAAGCACTTCTATTTGTAACAGAAAAGATACTTATATAGAATATTTTTTATGACACAAGGCTATATAACGTTGTATTGTATTTAGAACTAAAATACATAAAATTAATAAATATATAAATACATTGAACGCAATCTTTAAGCTTAATGCAATCTGTCAATTGCATTTATTGCAGCAGTTCCTAATTTGATCGTTCAGTGAAAATATTACTATACATCATCAAGTACACAAATACTCGAATCTTTTATGAATGCAAAAATATAACTGTTAATAAGAAAATGAATTAATGTATTATAAACAAACTTGCGAATCGGAGTAATTGAGTATTATTAAATGTTTAATATATTATACATGAATTCATAAACGTGTACAATATAATGAATATTTTCCAATACCTCATATTCTAGATGTCTGATTCTCTACACTCTTGGTCATTTTGTACAAAAATTGTATTTCAAATATATTATAATTTAAAATATAACTTCAAATGTATTTAGATAAATGTAAAATATAAAAGTAAATCAGTAATGAAACAAATTACAAAGATTTTGACTTCTTATATAACGTAAATTTTTACACATGCTATTTTTTCTCTACATGCATAATTAAAAAGTACATGTATATTCAATTGACTTATTGTTCGTTTGGAGGTGTAGTTAAAATAAACAAAAGCTTTATTGATCGTCATAGACTAGTCAGTTTATTAATTTATTAACATTATGGATGTTTCATTTACGTCCCTCTTCATGGCAATTAAAAATAAATGTGTGAGTTTGTATGGCCTTGCATCGTCAAAATCAAATTTAATCGAGTATTTATTTGTTAGATGATCAAATAAGCTTCTTATTTGAATTTTTTACATGATTCGTTTCGTGAATATTTTCACGACCACGATCGAAAAAAAAACATTCAATATATTAACATTGACTAATTAATAAACTAGATAGTTTGTGGCGAATAATAAAGACATTGTTTATTTAAAAAAGTACGCAATGATTAAATAATACATAATCGTAAGCCTCTAAAGAAGTTTTTTGTTGAAAAAAAATGTTCTTATGTAAAAACATTTTTAATATAAAATTAGATATTATCTTTATGGAATCTTCGATATGCGCGATCAATGTATGAATAATACCGGCTATTCATTAAACTAACGAATCTGCTCGACTTCTATCAAGCAAATGAAAAAAATAGGAACGTACACTAAATACTTTCTTTTCACATAATATTTTTATTATCGCCACATCGACAACCGAATGTTTCCCCGATCTTCGTTTCTCGTTTGCGAGGATGAATCGACGAAGTTCCATGTTAGTGGTTATCGACGCTCAAGCTGTAAAAAAAGATATTTTAAGCAAGAAAGAATGATAGAGAGAAAGATAAATAGAGCATTATAGCGGTACTGCCGTTCCCCCCGAACGGTGCTTTTATAAACATATATAAAGGAGAGTTTAAAAAAATAAAATAAAAAGAAAATCGAAACTTTTATATAAAGCGCAGCCAGTTGGATCATTGAAAGAGCGAGAGTGAGACGAAAAGAAAGAATTAGAGTGAAAAAAAATGTAAACGCGAAAAAGTGAGTGAGCGAGAAAGCAAGAGAGCAGCAAGAGCGAAAGTGTGAGAGAGAAAATGTTGGTATGAATTTCGCTGCAGCGCGAAGATTGCACTATAAATAAAATATTATAAATATATATTGTACAAATGTAAGAATCGTCGAGAAATAAAATGAATCGACGAACGAAAAAAAAAACAAGTATAAAAGCTTAACGACATAGAGGAAAGTTCTTTTTTAGGAAAAAAAAGTAAAAAAATGGAATTCAAAGTGTCGAACGCACGCAGAGAGACATACGCAAACACGGTTATATATAAATACATTATATTAACATAATTGAACAGAGATGCATATTACACGTACACGCAGATGAATTTCCGCATGTAGAAAAAAATGGTATTACAATTATATAAATGAGATTGCCTTGATTTGTAAATATACAAGAATACTATCGAAACTTCCACTGAAGAGGAAATAGCAGAGAAATAAAATGAAATGAAGGAAAGAAAGAAAAAACCTTTTCGCGGTTCACAGCGCGTATCACTAAAAAAAAAGGAAAAATAAAATTCGAGGTGATATATAATATAACATTAAATAAACGACAGAGAGAACAGGTGCGACTCGCGTCCGCGGCTTAGGACCTTTCGTACGTTTTTTACCGACGAATCTGATGATTTTTTTAAAAACTTGCGTCATTTTGTACAATAATCGAAATGTAGATCGAGATATAGATGATAAATCGTAAAGAATGCGACAAAGACGATAAAAAATCTATATAAAAAAAATAAGGAAAAATGAGCGTGTGAATGAGTGAGAAAAAAAAAAGAAATAACGAGCCGCGGCGTCGCGAGCCGTGCGACAGAATTGTGAGAGTGAATCTGAAAAATGTGAGAGACAGAGTAGAAGTGAGTGAAAGAAAGAGCGCGTAAATCACATCTCCCGCCCCATCCGATTGTCCAGTTTGCTCTGTGATTCTGTGTTTAATAAAAAAATATATATATATGTTTGATAATACTGGTTTTACGTTCTCTTGTTTATATCTACCTTGAATCTCTTGTTTCCGTTTCCCTCTCTTACTGATGTTTATTCATTTTTTCATCATTGGCCGCTGTGATTTTCCATTTTGTAGATGACCATCATTAAGTTCTGACAATCAACGCAAGAAATTACTAAAAAATAGATATGCAAAAAAATAGTAAAATTTTAGAACTTAAAAATGATTTTTTTTTATTTTTTTCTAAACTTATAAAATTTTTTAATGAATTCGACATTTTAAAAATGATTAGCGCTGAAACTTTATATGTTCATTTGTGGTTTGTCTAAAATTATCTACAAGGGAAAGCTGTCCGTGCGGTTCTGTTTTTGATATGGTTTACTGTGAATTTCTTATACAGTTATCAGTAAATGATATCATCTCAAGTACGCTTTCTATAGTGCGCGAACTAAATTCATCAAATACATTTTGTAAGCAAAAAATGGTTAAAAAATTATTAAATTTTATAGAGTAATAAATGTTATCCTTCAGTGGACCCCATATTGGAGAAGAATTTTTGAGTAGGGTATTAAATAGTATATTTTATTTTTGTAAAAATAACTTTTTTAACTAAAATTGAAAAGAAAATAATTTTTAGCATCGATAGATGTTTGATGAAATTACAGACAATAGAATTAACTATTTAAAGGCAACTTTCTCTAGCGGTAATAAAAAAATTTATTCTCTCTTAGAATTTATAACAAATATCAAACAAAAGAGTTATTTTGATTTGAATTTTTAGAAATAAACACATAAATTAAAAATACAGTTTGCATAATGTTTTGTGTAGTTTATCAAATCATGTGTTTCTGCAGTTCAAGTTTTGCCGCCATCTTTTTGCGCATGCGTGCCGCACAGTGAAAACTAATTTAACACAATTTTGGCATAAATAATAAAGTTATGCGTTTTTTAATTTTCATTATTTTAGTAGAAATGAAAAGTTAGCATGGTTTTAAATAGAATAAAGCAAGCATGAACAATATCTGAAAGGCCTTAAACCATGAGCAAGACTATAGTACTGTCATTAAAAATTGCAAACGTATAATATTCGTAAATTTTTTAAACCACCTCACTCAATAATAGCAAACGATCAAGATAAAAAACCAAACGGAGCAAACAAAAAGGCACCCTTACATATTTTCAAAACAAACAATAAAGCATCTCAGCAAGCTGGAAATCAGTACTGGAGGGGGCAGCTCAGCAGCAATAGAGCGCGCCAAAAATTTCGCGGGATATATAGTTATACCCCCCACATAATAAAGTCGCGTGAAAAATAAACATCGATATCAGTTCGCGTATAGGTAGGTACGTATGGTATGGATATATAGTCGCTGCACAGCCCTCCACGTCCGCGCCATACGCAATTTCCCCATAAAGAAAGATGTCGTCGCTGCGACATTAGCTTCTTCTCCTATATACACTCGGCGTTAAAGTTCAGCTAAAGAATATCTCGAACGAAGAGGGCAGAGAGCTCGGTTATTCGCGCGCCTTTTTTTACGCCGCTGCACTGGATAACTCCGAGAGTCCCGGGAAAATGAGGCGGCACACGCGAATATGAGCTGCTGCTGCTGCTGCAGTGAAAGCACGCAGAGAGGCGCAGGTAAAAGGAGAGCATTTACGCTTGCATCGCAGCAACGAGTCGAGTACGCGAGCCTTTGTTTTTAAGGCGGTAGTGGCGTTTTCGAGCGTCGGCTGGAGGATTTTGCTCAGTTTTTTCAGGATTTTTTTTGGAGAATAGTGGGAATTCATTTCCGAGGCTTGATTGTTGTGCTAGGCTGATTGGATAATTCTGCACGATGCCGCGCGTCAAGGGTTCGCCGAAGAAATTTGTCAAGTCGGGCTCGCAGGCCAACGCTAATACGTGGGTGTTCCTTATGAAAGGTGAGTGAACTATTGTTTTTTATTGCGAAAACTGTACTTTAATGCTGATTTGTGGAAACTAGTTTTTCCTTTCAAATTAAGTAGAGAAAGTGATATATATTAAGTATTATGTTTTTATTCCTGATTAATTACACATTTGTTTAAATGGTGTTTAGGAGAAAGCCTCGAAAGTACAGAAGGGGTACATCCTGATATGGTGAAATTACGACATCCAGCTTCAAATCAAGCTGCAATGTTCGTATTTAGTCCTGGGGATCTAACAATCCAAGAAGTCATGACATTTGATGAGAATAAAAGATCTTGGTTCATAGATGATAATGTCAGGTCAGATGGAAAAATGCATCTCTCCACACCTATTGATCCAATTTTTTTGGTTTTACCATACTTAAGAAAAGTAAGTTATCTTTGGTAAAATAAAAATCAGTGCATCTAATGTTTGTAATCTTGACTTAACATTTTTTTACAGAGTCAACAAGTAATGCCACTGGACCAGTGTCTGCATGATGAAGACTACCCTGAAACCACTCGTCTTGTGAAATGTCAGAATTTAAAGTTGTCATTGGTTGCAGATCGCAAAGGAGATGAATCTTTACAAGCATATAAGTACAATGAAGAAAAGACGTTGAGTTGGTTGAGAAAGAAAGTAGAAAGAGTGGCAGAAATAGTAAGACAGAAGGGAATTCATGTTTCTCAAGGTGCTATTAGTGCCAATTATGTAAAAAGTAGCAAATATGAGGGAGGAACTGAAACTGGTAATGTTTATATTAAGAAACTAAAAATATTAATTATTATAATGAGGGACAATAAGAATTTATCATTTATTATAATTTCTTTGTTCTTTTCAGAGTACATGAAATATGCTCATGGTATAGTTTCTGAATACCTAGCAGAGGATTTGTCTAAAAAGTTATTACAGTATCTTAATTTGCCTGATGATTCGGAACAGAAAAAACGTAAGCTTAGCACTCCAAAAGATTCAACTGAGGATAAAAGGCCTAAAAAAGAAACACAAGAAGAATCACCTCGAAATGGAGCACTTGATTTGACTAAACCCGAAAAGGTTTGTTTATATTACATCTATCTAAATATTTTAGTTATTTCTTTAATAGTTATCAATCAATTTTATAAAAATTTGATTAATAATTGAACATAAATATTTTTAGCCTGCTAAAACACCTACCGTATCAAAGAAAGAATTAGCTAGACAAAAAGCTGCAGCTGGATCCAAGAGTATAACCAGTTTCTTCAAGAAAAAATGAAAATACTAAGCAAAATATTCAACAGACGTAGTGACTTGCCGTTTTAAGAAAAAACTGTTTGTCACAGTAAGGCGATTTTGGAGTCTCTATGTTCCTATGAATGTTGTAAACGTCAATATAGAAATTCTTAAATTTAAGAGAATTCTCACGTAACAGTCGATCGTGTAGCATCGAACAAATATTAAGTATCTAGCAAGTAAAATCATTACAATTAATCACAAACAGTAAGCCTGAACTTTGATGACAGGACTTTATATGTTGTTTGAAAATGTTTTTATTTGTATGATAACCTAATAATTGCGCACAAAATGTTCAAGTTATTTTTATAGTTTGTTTTCAGTTAAAAATCTTTTACATAAGACTGTTAGATTATACAGGTGTGTAAGTGTTAATTTTATTCAGTGATTCTGTAAAACAGAATGTGACTACTTTGAGATGACATTCATCATTTCTGTGTAAATAGTACAGCATTTTTTTATAATAAATAATGGAATAATATATCACGTATTTAAGATAAGAAAACTTTTTAAACACTTGCTGTTTGAACAGTATTTGCAGTAATGAAATAAAGTATAATTTGCTTTTTCAATAATATAGCAATATGAATAGCTGAAGAAAAATATGTATTACCTTTTTAAACTTATCAAGTTTTGTATAAAAAGCTACATTCTCAAAATATAAAACAACTTACTTAAAATTAATCATCTCAACATAACTATAAGGTAAATGTAAATGAAATGTAATGAGAAAAGAAAAAATGACGTAATTAATGTAGGTTAAATATATTCAATTATTTTACAAAAACTAAGTTGAATCGAAAACGTAAAAACTATAGCCTAACAGTATATATCATTTTTATCAATAATTTACATATGCTTTTATATAAAATTACTGTACAATAAATCTTTTTAGTTCACACTAATATGCCATGGGTTCTTCTTTAGGTGCATCCAATTCAATATCTCTGCACTTTGCAGCTTGTAATTCTCTTCGAATTTCTGGTGTTAAAGTAGGATGTTTCTGTTTTTTCAACAATTCTAATAATGCTTCTTTCTGTTCTGAAGATAAGTCACTTTTGTATCTTTGAACAAAAGTTAAAAGGGCTTGATGCCATAGAACTGGCATTTCTCGTCGATCTCTTTCAAACCTGTTAATAAATCAATAAAAAAAACTTGTTATTTATAACACAAGTATTAAAATAAATAATTTTGAGAATTTAAAAGTATATAATCATACCTTAGAAAGTGAAATACAACTCCATCAACGACCCTGTATGGCAATGCATACTTTTTGTCAATAAATATTCTCATAAAAATACTGTTAGCACCAGTGTAATCCATTTCAGCAATTTTTAATAAGCAAGCTGCAGAATGTAGTATAGGTATAGAATTTTTAGCAATAACAGATCCAACAATAATAGCTTCTCTTAATGTACAGGTTCCAGAATCCAGGAGAGGTAGTATAATACCTTTCATAAAAGCACCAGGCTTAAATAGTGCCTTCCTCAATGCTTGATATAAGTGGAAGTTCAGTCTTTTGAATTCTGATAAATCATCTCTAATACGTGGTAGTAATACAAGATTATAAAATCTTTGAGCCATTTTTTCCTTTAAATTAGAAGCAAATATTCTAGTCGCTTGGTACATTGCAGCAGCTGACCACCTTGGTGGATCTGTTATGTACAATATTTGCTCCCAATTTCTTAAACTTGGAATTACTTTAAAAGCTTTTGGTATTTTACCACTGCGGTACTTTACCAAAACATCTCTTACTCCTTCATACATGGCTTTTACTCTTGGATCAACTTCTTGCATTTGCATTGAGCCAACTTCTGAGAATTGTGCATCTATTTCAGTTTTCTTTTCTGTTAATTTTTCCATTATCATATCTGCAAGAGTTCTCATAGGTTTCCTATTTCTGTCCATAAACATTTGCAGTGCTCTATCATCTTCTTCGTCAATCTCAATATCTTCGTAATATTCATTTCCTGTGAATTCTTCATCCTCACTAGATACTTCGTTATCACTTAAATCAACTCCTAATTTTGTTATAGGTTTCCTCACAGTTTTTGAAGTTCCTAATCCAGGATCTTCCTCTATTTCATCCTCTATTTCTTGCTGTTGTCGCCAGGCTTGTGTCAAGATTTTTTGTGTTATTTTGGAGTCCACAAACTGTAAAAAAATTTATCATTAATTTCGAATAAACAATTTGTCCTTTTTATAAAAAAAAATTAATACAATATATGAATATGCAAAATTAAATTATGATTAACAAAATCTCAAATATAAATCCATCTAACCTCTTCCTCTTCATCGTTTCGATGTCGAACTTTCTGACGATTTTTCATTTTGATAGAGTTGTCTTCTTCTATCTGTTCGGCCAAACCAACTTTAGGTTGGCTTGCCTCGCCTTTGGAAACTTTAACTTTTTTAGCTTTACCCATTTTCTGAATTTAAGTAACAACAAATGTGCAGGACGCTAAGAAAAACACGTGCACGCTGCACCCACGCCACGCGCCGAATAGTATAGCAGCTGAGCCTGAGCCTGCTGAGCACAGGATGAAGTTCGCCGTGTTTATTCTACATTATCGACAAATTGTTTTGGATCTACTTTACCATTGTTTTAAGACGCTTTCAGAATATGCATGGATGCTGTAAGTGTAAAATTATAAAAATTGATTATTTACTTATTTAAAAAAGATTTTTTAAATAAAGCATTCACCTTTTTGTACAATAAGAAATACATTATTAATTGGAAAAAAAAAAAATGTTTTCCTGAGAACGAATTCTCTGGACTGTCCAATATTCATTTAATTAATTTCAATAATATACTTAAAATTTAAATAAAGTTAATAGATAAAGTTTTACTATTATACATACATACATACTATTATACTATAGATTAACATTGACATTTTTTTCTATTTATTATTTACATCTGCTATATCTGCATTTTAAATTCTTCGATGTAAATCGATATATATCGCATAACTGTATACGAGACAACGTCAGATCATCTGTGGCTTTGCGCGGGAAACGTGCGGGAAAACAGCTAGAAGCACAACAATCGGAGCGGGATTAGGACGTTCTGTTCCACATTTTGTATGAGAAACCGCTTTTGCGTTTTGTGTATTTTGTATTATTTATTTGTTATTGTTAATTAAAAGAATATTGTAAAACCACCATCATGCCTCCAAAACTTTCGAGAGATTACGATAAGGACAGAGGTAAGAATTAGAAATTTACAGTAATATATGAGTAGTAACCTAAGCATTTTTGACTCCAAAAAAGTTTTTAGAATTTCAGATTCATTCAAGCTTAATACTTCCTCCTAATTTTAACTAATAAAAAGATTTTTTGTTTAACATTAAAACTGCTTCAATTACAGATCAACTAAAGTTGTTCCTCACTGAATATTCAAAAATGGATGATAAAACAGGCAACAAGTCTTTCAAGTATCGAGAAATATTAACAAAATTGGCACATCGAGAGCAAGTTGCTTTAGTTATTGATTTAGATGATCTTAAGGATTTTGATGAAGAACTTGCTGAAGTAATTTGCAACAACAGTCGACGTTATGTAAATATGCTTTATAATGTAAGTAGAAAGTTCATAATAATTTATTTGATTTTTAGGAGTTTTTGATTGTTATATGTATCAAAAGAAGTTTGATAATTTAACAGATTTTAAATGGTTTTTTTTTTAACAGATTTTATATGGTTTTTTGAAAATGATATTAATAACCAGAAATGGGAAAGAATTTTCTCTTTTAGTTACAATTGTAATGAAAAGTATTTTTGTTAAAGATTCAATGAGTTGTCAAATAATTTTTTTTATTGTACTTGTTATATAAAAGAAAAGTATTGTACATTATTACATGATTATAATATTATTTAAAAATATAAACTGATTTAGTATAACTTTTTGTTATAGCTTGTCCAAGAAATTTTACCAGATTTCAAAGAAAGAGCTGTAGCTGCAAAGGATGCTTTAGATATATACATTGAACATCGTTTAACAATGGAAGCCCGAAATCAACATCATGGAGAGCAAAGAGATCCTAGAAACAAATATGCTCCAGAATTAATGAGACGTTTGTGAGTAGTTTTGCATAGATTTTTAATAATCCCAATCACAAAAAGTGTATAATTTAACTTGTAAAACATTTCATTTACAGTGAAATATACTTTAAAAATTTTGATGATGCCAAGTCATTATCAGTCAGGGACATTAAAGCAGATAAAATAGGACAGCTGATAACTGTTCGAGGTATTGTCACTAGGTGTACAGAAGTTAAACCATTAATGGTAGTTGCAACTTATACCTGTGACCAATGTGGTGCTGAAACCTACCAAACAGTAACATCTATGAGTTTCATGCCTTTACAAACTTGTCCTAGTGATGATTGTCGAGTTAATAAATCTGGTGGTAGATTATACCAACAAACAAAAGGGTCAAAATTTGTTAAATTTCAAGAAATTAAAATTCAAGAACATGTAAGTTTAATTTAAAATAACAATAACTTTTAAAGTTTCTTTTATTCAATTTTTGATATAATGTTTTTTATAGAGTGACCAAGTACCAGTAGGACATATTCCAAGATCTTTAACAATATATTGTAGAGGAGAAACAACCAGGAAGGCTCAACCAGGAGATCACGTTGTTATAAGTGGAATTTTCTTGCCTATTATAAGAACTGGTTTTAGTGAAAGAGAACATGCAGGTCTTTTGAGTGAAACCTATTTAGATGCTCATGTAGGTTGATAAATAAATAATTTAATCTTTTTTATCAAATTCTAGTTAGTAATAAATTAAATTTTTATGTTTTTTTAGACTATTGAAAATTTGAGTTTAACACAAAAAGAAAATGCTCCTAATGAATTGACAGAGGAAGAACTGAATGAACTAACACAAGATGATTTCTATGAAAGACTTGCTAGTTCGATAGCACCAGAAATTTATGGTTTGGACGATGTCAAAAAAGCGTTGTTATTGCTTCTAGTTGGTGGAACTGACAAAAAGAAAGGAGATATCAAAATTAGAGGTGAATATCATTCCGACTTCACTAATTGGGTTGTAATTAAAATAATTCATCAATTTATTTTAATCTTTGTTATCCAGGTAATATTAACATTTGTCTGATGGGCGATCCTGGCGTGGCTAAATCTCAACTGCTCTCTTTCATCACAAGATTAGCGCCACGCTCTCAATACACGACCGGCCGAGGATCTTCAGGTGTCGGTCTCACTGCAGCTGTAATGAAGGATCCTCTTACAAACCAGATGACTCTAGAAGGAGGTGCCCTTGTACTCGCCGATCAAGGTATTTGTTGTATTGACGAGTTCGACAAAATGGCAGAGGGCGATCGTACAGCTATCCACGAGGTCATGGAGCAGCAGACCATTTCAATCGCCAAAGCAGGCATTATGGCGCGCCTCAATGCCAGAGTTTCGATTCTTGCAGCCGCTAATCCTGCTTACGGTAGATACAATCCAAAAAGGACAATCGAACAAAATATCCAGCTGCCGGCTGCTTTACTTTCGAGGTTCGATTTGCTTTGGCTCATACAAGACAAAGCAGACAGAGATAATGATCTTAAGTAAGTATTTGGATACAGAAGATGATTTACATAATTTTCATCTCTTTATGGATGCCTTTTCTTATAAAATATTTTTACTAATTTTCAGATTAGCTCAGCACATTACATACGTTCATCAGCATGGACAGCAACCCCCTACTCGTACTGATGCTTTAGACATGAGTCTTATGAGGAGATATATTCAAATGTGTAAAACTAGAGATCCCTTTGTTGCTGAGGATTTAACAGATTATATTGTTGGTAAGTAAACTAACTTCAAATTAAAATATTTATAATAATAATAATAATAATAATTTATTTTAATTTTATGGAAAATATTTTAATTATATAAAAAAATTAATGTATTAATAAAAAATAATGTAATACTTGTTTTACAGATACTTACGTAGAAATGAGAAAGGAAGCCCGCTCAAGCGCTGACAAGACATTTACCTCGGCTCGTAATTTACTCGGTGTCCTTCGTTTAGCCACGGCACTCGCTCGTCTTCGTCTGTCCAACATAGTGGAGAAGGACGATGTTAAGGAAGCCAATCGACTCATCGAGATGTCTAAACACTCTATCAACTATTCCGAAGCGCCACCCATCTCGAACGCCAACCAAAACAAAAACAAAATGTACCAGATCATCAGGGAGCTGGCGGGCGATGGCAAAGTCGTCAAGGTATCGGATATAATGGAACGTTGCACAGGAAAAGGTTTCAAGCCCGACCAGATCAACGACATGATCGAGGAGTACGAGGAGTTGAACGTATGGCAGGTCAATATAGCTAGAACCAGGCTCACACTGATATAAAAAGTGATTTCTTTTTTAATGTGTACCTATTTTGCAATTTGTATTTGTATGAGGAGAATAATATTTTAAACATTCTTAGTGGAAATAAAAATTATGTCAAACTGGGCTGATCGTTGTTGTAAAATTAAATTTGTAAAATTATACAAAAGTGTATTGAACCGTGTTGTATTGTACAAAATATTCCAAATGCAATTAGTTTGGCACACTTTGGCACAGTTTGTCATATTTATTTATTTTTAGTAGGGATAGACAATATCTAAGACGATAATCGAGTTGATTAACTCAGTATTTTTATAGAGCCATTGTATTTTATATTGAAGAATAAATTTTAAGATGTTTTTTAATAATTATTTGTTTATTTTTTTAAGGAAACATTTTAACTTATTAATTTTTAAATATACTCAAAAACACTTAACGCATGTTATTTTTAATTAATATTGGAATTCTGTCTGTATTTTATATAAGTATATATGAATGAAACCTTTAAATTTTGAAACATATTTTTCTTTTAATTACTGAGAAAAATTATACATAAGAAAAATGATTATTTTAAATAGCAAAATTGATATATACTTTTTTCGTAGACATATGATTATCAAATTTTTAGAGTAAAAATTTTTACACTTGAAACAATTTTTTATGCAGATATTATATATAATTTATTAAAAATATTAATATTTTCTTTTTCTTATTTTTTTCTATATAAAGTGAGATAAGAGAGATAGAAAATTTATAAGATTTATTTATAGGTAATTTTTTAATTTAGTAATGTTTTAAAACCGTATTGAAACAGACTTTTATATGAAATGAATTCAAACAATAAATAGTAACATTGTCTTTGCGTATCAACTTTTAAAAATTTGAAAATATTTATCAACAATTCATTATTATTAATAGTGCTAATGCCGATAAATCGAGAGTATAGTACTACTGCTTCCTCTTAAGCTAATAGAAATTATTTTAACGAAAACTATTGATACTAAGAAAAAGTATAATATATAAATGATTCAGATTATATTAATTTATTAAAGGGGGTTTCCGAATCATAAATAGTGAGTAGCTTCACAAGTTGTATATCGTAATTATAATTAATATCGACCAATTAATTTTACACTACTTATTGCTTTTATCGATATTTTTGTCCTTCTCTCAACATCCTTTAAACATTATATTGTTTGTTCATCAATTAAATGCAAGCACCTCGGTTACAACTTGTCCTTCTTATTAATACTAATTTATTAAAAATAGACCAGCTACCCATTCTTGAACAAAAACTTTAAAAGAATTGCTGTCGAAACATTGGATTTAAACGGTCAGAATGATTTTAGACTGCAAGCATCTGTAATTTTCCAAAAACGTTAGTTTCTTACTTGTAAGTTAATCTATCAGTATTTAATTTAATTTAGGCATCTAATTAATCCATGATTTGAACAATGAAGAAAAACATTGAATAGAAATGCATTTATCGTCATATATTTATAGGAAAATTTAGAGCGGTACGCGGTCACGAAGATTTTTTATGTTTTTTGATTTAATCTACTGAACCCTTCAGATTTTGGATTATGAAACTGATCCTTGATTAAAGAGTTGGCTATTTATTTACCTAACGCGACGAGCAAAATTCGATTTTCGGAGTATGTGCGAGTGAACAAAAAATCACATTCCCTTACTAGTGTGCAAATTACCAAATTCTCCCACTGATGATCGACGAATATGGTATTTTGCTCAAGCAAAATAGACTAACAATCAAATTTTCGCTCATCTTATCATTTGAAAATATATTTCGTAATAAAATTGTCTCGTATGGGAGACATTTATTTTGCTCATTAAGCGTAATCAACTATTTCACTTAATTTGTCATTTGTTTTATTACACCTAAAGATAAAGTAAGACGATATTAAAAAATGCAATCGCAAATAAAAAAATATGTTACTATTCTGTAACTTTAAGTGTTGAAAAAATAAAAAATAAAAAGTGCATTACTACGTTGCTCTTGTATCTATACATTTTAATTTTAAAAAGTATAAAAATATATATTGTTGCAAACTCGAAAAAAAAAAAGATCCAGAAACACACAGACGACAGTTTTTACAGCAAAGATACTTTTATGCAGAAGCACAGGCGAAATCACGCGATTAGAATTCGCCGATCGTCCAAGCGATCGACAAGCCCCGCAAAGGAGCATAAAAATTAGCACAAACCAAAAGAAAGCTCGCTCCATTTTTTCGCCAAAGCCCCATCCGATCTCCAGCGCATACCGATCTCCTCTTAAGCAAGAGCAGCAGCCAGCGTGTCCATCTCATTAAAAGCTGCCGCGACGCACAGGGGCGCAAATCGATCAGCGCGCGCGGAGAGAGCGAACAGCTCTCCGAGAGGAGCTCGTCGGGTAGAAATCCATCGTCGAAAATTCAGAGCGCAAAACAAAAGGCCCCTGCTCTCTCTCTCTCGCGCGCAAGCGCATTCCCGCGCGCACACGCCTCGGGCCCAAAAAGACGAGAGCGTCTTTCGAATTCCTCTTAACAATTAAAAGCCCGTCGTCGTTGCTCTGCTGCTGCTGCTGCTGCAAGATATCGCTCCTGCTCTCGAGCCTCTCGAAGAATGCTTAAGAGGGAGAGAGAGAGAGAGCAGCTCCTAAAAAAGAAGCCGAACTCGAAAAACTACATGTCACGCGCAGAGCGAGTAGCTCTGTGTGGGCCTGCCCCCTCCTCTCTTATTCGCCCGGGAGAGAGATAAAGCAAAGGAGGCTGCTCTGGCTCTCTTTGGCTGTGCAGCGCGACGACGTCGCGACCTCCCGAATGCAAAGAGAGAAACGGCAAAGCTACCCGAGACGCCGATCGAGAGAGATAGCATGGCAAAGGGGTGCATCCGTGCTGAGCTGCTTTATTGCTGCGAGCTCTCTCTCTGGTTCTCTTTGCGAAGAGCTATGGTCCATGGGTTAGCGCTGGCCTTTTGCGAGCCGATTATTCTTCGAGAGAGGAATATTTGCGAATTTATGTGGGGATAGGTATTTTTAGGAGGAGTAGTTTAAGGAGCGGAAGGCAAATTATATGCGGAGAAAAAGCGATTTTTTAGAGCTTTTGATCGGTAAGTGGATAATCAATATATTATTTTATGTTATTTAAACGTAATAAATCTTAAAATTTACGTTATATTATTTTTATCCTTATTTTGTGCATCTATTATCATTATTTTTGCCTTTTTTTGGAATATTTATTTTATTTTATTGGATATTTTATTGGATAATTGCATGATAATGATTAACATTATATAATTGGTAGAATAAAAATACAGTTGATAACATTTTATTTCTTTCTTAAAAGCATACAAAAATTGCTAAAATTAGATTAGCGCAGTTGCAATGTGTTCTAGAAATATCATAATTTATGAATAGTAATAAACAAAAATAAATATATATCAATGCTAGTGCATTAAAATCAAATTTAAATGTGTTCTAGTAAATTAATTCAAAAATGGAAAAGAGAATAATAGGTTAATTGCATAATTCATTATTAATGCATTACAAAATTCTGATATCATAGCTTGCTTTATATATTTTTAAACATATGAAAAATATCAATTAAAAATTTTAATGAATTAAATGAATAATTGTAAAAAAACCTTCAATTACAACTATGCATGTGATAATTTACATTTAAATCTGATATTTTCTTAAGAATTCTTTTTACTCATAGTACAAAGAATACTTTGTTAATGCGCAATAACGTCATTCGTAATAATTTGTTGACGGGATAAATATCTAAAGATAGCATAAATGCATGGATACAATTAATCACATATAACATTGTAATTTTTCATTTTTTCTAACTTTAATTTTAACTAAATAGTAATATTATTATTATTTGAAACAATATAAAAAAAATTGTTAAAAAATAATAATTATTCTCTAATAATATTATTGAGTTCAGGTAGTTTGTTACGTTTGTATTTGAAGAACCGATTTGAGACTTTTTGAATACGTCTATAATGCTCTAATGCCACATTGCATTGTTGCATATATATAAATTATGTTTCATATAAAATATAAGTTTATCTGTATTGTTAATATTTTAGATTAATTTTCACTTTGCTCGAGTGGTAAATTTGCTATTGTATGAAAATCAACTTTCTTGCACTTGTACCTCAAACTATACTATAAATTATCAACTATCAAAATGTATGACAGTGAAATGCATGTAATTAATTACAAAATTAATTTAACGACAGGAAACATCTTTGAAATTTTGTTGTAGGTAGAACTATAGAGCTTAATAAAATTGTTTGATATCCAATTTATTGTTTCCGAACTTAAGTATTGTTTTTTGCAATCATGACAACATCGTGAATAATTATTAACTTCCAGATATTTTTTTTTTTGAAAGTACTACCTTTAAAGGATTAGAATAAAATAAGTATAATTATGGTCCCTGATAAAGGGCCACTTTTTTCCGACGAATAGAAAGCTTTCAGCCAAATTTGTTAGCCGTTTACGAGACATTTTGCTGAAATAATGTATAAATACAAAAAAAATGTGACAAACAGCATTTCACTAATTGTATGAGAATTTGTACCAGAAATGTATTTGTACTCAATATTATCGATTTTCTCCTAACATTATTTATTTAGTTGAAAAATACCTTTCTTAACTACAATGAAATTAAAATAAGGCAAAACTTATCCTTGATTATTAAAAAATTGATCTGACCCTGGCTGCAGATCTTTAAAAGTTCCAAAGCCTAAAAGAACTTTTAAAAAATCTTTCTATAACATTTTTTGAAAAGAGTTTTTAAATCCTATATGAAATCCTTAAAAATCATTTTAAGTACGTTGCTAAATAGATTATCAAATCAATTTTTCCTATTTATAACTAGATAGTTTTCTTTTATACTATTTTTAATGTAAATTATTACCTTAATAAATTAGAGGTAGAACACTTATTAAATTTAACAGAATTAATAATTTAAAGTAAGTGATACTATATGTGAAATCAAATAACACCTTAATTTAATTCAATATTTAACTCGATTAATCACCGGGATTCGATAAATTGCTGATAAAATAATGAAAATAGGAAAGGAACACTACATTCTTGTGTAAGAAAAAGTAGTATTGCATTTCTTGATATTGAAAGGGTCCATTCTACTGTATCCACATTTAGACAATTCAGCAATATCCATTTGAAAATGTGCAGCGTTTAGCTATGACTTAATCGCCTGTTATAGTTCTTTACGTCATCTGCGTACATAAAAATGCTCAAGTAGTTTAATTATAGAGATGTTTATAGAAATATAGATCGTTATAGATCGTTTAATTAAATATAAAAAAGCAAATAACCAAGGTAAGAACCTTGAGTTGACTCGTATTCTCTGATTTCAGGCGTACGTTCAAAAACGTTACAATATCAATTTCTTTAAATCATGATAGAAAAAAAATTTATTCAGGTACTATAAAAGAAGTGACATAAAAAATTGCCATGCTAGATTATTCATTGCCCTTTTTTGGTAAACGGAACAACACACACTCAAAACGCAAGTGACATAAAAAATTGCCATGCTAGATTATTCATTGCCCTTTTTTGGTAAACGGAACAACACACACTCAAAACGCACCAGCGAAATCCAGTTGTATCCGGAAGGTGCTCCTCGCAATCCTCCACAGACACACAACCCAAGAGCGCAGCGAGAGTGAGAAGAAAAAGCAGCACGTAACGCGGCCGTGATATCTTCTGCAGAACAGGTAGACAACGCGTAGACGCTCGGGCGCGCTCGCAGATCCAAGAGTAGCGAGCGGTGCGATCCGCAATTCCGCACGCATATATAGCCAGAGAGAGAGGAGAGGAGCTGTGTGTGTGTGTGTGCACTGGCAGTGCCGGCGCCTCCCTCTGCGCGAGCGCTGGGGCCGCTCTCTCGGCGAAGTATAGAGAGAGAAGAGATGAGCAAGGAGAGAGCGCATATAGCTTGCTCGCGCGGGGCGAAAGAGAGAGGGGCGAGCTCTCCGCGCGAGTCGCGCACACGCTGCCGGCAGCAGAGCAGCAGCAGCAGCAGCAGCTCAGTAGCATCGAGCCATTCGTGCGGGGAACGCGCCTCGTGCCGCCGCGCGTCCGCAGCACAGCTCACTGCGTTACATTTCGTCCTTTATACACACGACTCGAAACACGTCTATATATTCGCGCGTCTCCTCTCTCTATATAACCAACTGTCCACTCTCGACTTCTTCTATATTTATATACGTTGGGTTCTTGCAGCGTTGCAGCCAGTCTTTTTATTTTCACCGGGCAACCTAACTTGCGCTACCCACTGCCTATACGTACAAGCCACTGCGAGCGCAGCAGACAGAGCGGCGCGCACCTCTGGCTATCCGAGAGCAAGTGAGAAGAGAGAGAGAGAGAGAGCCGCTCGCCGCGTCCCTCCGCAGCTCCTAGCTCTATTTTCGCGCGACAGCCGCAGCGCCAGTTTTGACAGTCTATTTTGGCGCTTCCGACGATCAGCTGACGAGCGCGCGCTCGCAAAAGTGAGAGAGAGAAAGAGAGCGTGCAAAGAGAGAGAGAAGGTCTCTAGTGAGTGCGCGAAGGACATCGACCTCGAGAGAGAGAGAAGAGAGCGCGCGCGCTGCGTCCCTGGTGCATAGTGGTGCTATAGTGCGAGGCTCGCTTGCGCGCATGTACGGCCGAAGGTCGAGGTCAGCAGCAGCGATGACTGCCGGCAAGCACCTAGTCCTGGCCCTGCTCCTGCTCGGGCTCGCCTGCGACGCCGGCAACGCGGCCTTGACGTACAGGAGAGCCAGGAGGACGGCACCAGTGCCGCCCGTTACGGAGGAGTGCGACGTGCTGCAGCGTTTTCTCGATAATAAGAATCTGACCGAGCTGCAGAAGAGGATAGAGCCCGAACAGGACTCGGGATCGCATGGATGTGAGTTTTTTTTCATTGGTTTTTTTGGGTTGTTTTATGCCGCTACCACGTGGCTCTGGGCTTTGGGGAGGCTTTATGCGCGAAATTTTGATAGTATTTTGAGCAGTTGACAAACTGATTCATTAAGAATCTTTATTACAATCTCAAGCGCCGATAAACGTACTTGCATTAAGGGATCTCAAGATGAATAGAAAAAATAGCAATGACAAAGTATCGGCAACACTTGTCCCTCTTTCGAAAGATTTCAAAGGCTGAATTCAATAAGCTAAGACACAGACAAACATGCTCGCTTCGACCTAGAATCCAGAGCCAGCGATACAATAAGAGTGCAGAGCAGCCGCGCGCGCAAAATGCAGAGTCAACGCAACGCGAGCGCTAAGTCAACACGTCTGCAACTTTTCTCCTCTATGCAGCGCGCTCGTTTTCTCGCCGAGGAACGTGCGATGGCTCTCTGCGTGTGCTCGCGAAAATCAAATCTGGTTAAGGTCGCGCCCACGCGTTTTTCTTTTATTGCGCGGGTTTAGACGGTGCTAATTGTGTTAAGGGGAAGCAGTAATTTTTGATTTATCGGCATTAGCTCTATTAGTAATTGATAATGCATAGTTTCGAACTTTTAATAGTTTATACAGAAAGATAATGTTACTATTTATATTGTTCGAATTGAGGTTGAAGTAATTTCATTCAAAAATAGAGTCGAAAAGTAGGAAATGTGACATGAAAACTTTTTTCCTTAATTAAAACTGCACTTATGATTGTTTTCGC
This sequence comes from Eupelmus urozonus, assembly GCA_900480035.1. Taxonomy (NCBI): domain Eukaryota; kingdom Metazoa; phylum Arthropoda; class Insecta; order Hymenoptera; family Eupelmidae; genus Eupelmus; species Eupelmus urozonus. The sequence continues at coordinate 20,251 of UELX01000744.1, forward strand.
ACTTATGAAGATAGGAAGTAAGCTAGTGTTTAACTTTATAAGTTGGTTATCGCTTTCAATATGGGAGTTGTTCTACATTCGGTTATCGCAACGCGTTTGCTGTTATAGATCGTCCCTTATTCTTGTTTAATAATAATTTCATAACATGAAGCGTAAATTGTTAAATATTATTTGTGGATATATAATGATTATTAATAATGTATTAAGCTTTTAGAGGGGATTTGGTATTCTGCATCATTTATTAAATTTTGTTTCTATTAACTTAGCAACGAAACTTTTCTCTATTCCTGCTTTTCATACTTAACGTCGCCGACGTAACTTGTCAAGAAATTTTACGGTTATTTGCGTAAAAAGCAATTTTGGGCGAAAATTTACTCTTTGACGAGAAAACATATATGATTGTGGTACACGCAAGAGGATTAGGGTTTCGGTCGTGGCTGGATAGTTCATGGACTGACCACAGCCGTTTTGTCGCTTTCATTATTGTCTTAGTCCTTTGGACAAAACTAGTATATATCTTTCTATCATTTGATAATCTTTTATAACTAGATTAAATTTTTCTGAGTTGTTATTAAAAAAAAAGTAATAAAAAATCATACAGTCATTAAAATAAAGTTATAAAAATGATTAATCATTTTATATAAGGTCGACAAGTTTTTTGTGAGAATTTATCAAGAATAATATTTATCAACTTACGTTTTAGCCTACATTCAAAAAATATATTTTCGTGCGTGTATGCAGTCGATTATTGCTATCTTCAATGATAATCGCTATCATTTCGGTAATTCTTATGCAATATTTATTTACACTCGCTAACCGAATCTCGGAATAATTGAAAAAACAAGGGCGCGAGCGCACAATGGAAACCTTGCAATAGAGCGTAAGTTTATTTTTTAATCGCGTAATTTCTCCGAACAAATTGAATTTAATAGTAGCCTGGGTTAATTGGCGCAAAACCTTAATCGTAAATCAATGTGATTACAGGTACTTCAAATGTTGATTTTATGCACAGATACTCGAGTTCAACTTAATTATGCGTTAGCGCTAGTGAGTGCGATCAACTTTGGAAAACTACTTGACGTAGATTATTGGATTTTTTCGAGTAGTCTTAAGTTATTTTATCTGTTCAATTAAAAAGGTTGATCAATTTAAGAATTGTATAATTTTTATCAACTTGTTTTACCTACAAAACTTATAATTAAATCAAAATGTCATGAATATTAGTACGATTATATCCTGTTTTCAAAATCAGACAAGTAACAATTACACAGGCACTTTTTAAGTTTTACAACTTTTTATCAGAGAAAAGTCCCGAGCAATAAAAAACGAAACACGGCAAACAAATAACATTCTCGCACTTCTCTCGCACTTTTTTCTTCGCGCTCTGCAGAATTGATAAAACTACTCGGCGATTAAATCCCTAAACATCGCTAATGAATTTTAGCTTACATTTTTTAATTAACACTCCTGACTATCAATTCGCGCGAAAACGATACCAACACACAGAGCAGCCGATAAGATTATCTTCAAAAAAAAAAACGTCTCGGTAAAAAAAAAAGCTCGCGAGCGCAATATCGTATTCGCTGCACTGCTCCCTTCGGCTTGTCACACAGAGGCACTTTTGTTGTTTTTTTTATTCGCAGTATGACGGAGCGATCATCGACAAAGAGAGAGAGAGAGAGAGAGAGAGAGAAAAAGAGCCGGAGGATTGGTCCGTCAGCTGTTTTTATCGCGCGGTGCGCGCTGTCGTCGGCTCGGTTAGCCGTTCGGCGAATCGCGTTCTTTCCTGGCGAAAATGAAAACACTCGTATCGAAAAGCTCAGCCAGGCTGGCTGAGACTTAAGCGCTATCGTTAAATATCCAGAGGCTGTTGTTTTATCTCGAGGAGAAATTGTTTGAATTGGCGAGAAATTTTCTTTTTTTAATTGTTCTTTATAAGAATGAAGTGATGAAATTTAGTGTTTGTAATTAAAAAGAGAAAAAAGTAACAGAAAGTAACTTGCAAACATTAGTAAAAGTAAAGCTTCTCTTTACCGAATTCCAATATAAAAGGCTTCTCCAAGCGATCCGGGAAATCCGTTAGTCCAAGCTCACTTAGCCTCCTCTCAATTAAACCCGTTCACTTCCCTTCGACACACTCGAGCAAAATAAACCGCGTCGGCTTGATTCGCCGCTCCACAGCTCCTCCTACACACTGCTTTTCTCCCCTTTGCTTTACGCGCACGGCGCAAGCTTTGCTATTATGTACTCGATATCGCGCGACGCCGCGCGGCGGCAGCGCGAGGAAACAAAGGCGATTTGTCGCCTCTTCTACATAGCTCAGAAGCTTAAGAGTCTGCACGCACTCGAGGGGAATTATACTCTTGCTATATTCGCGCTGCGGCTCGTTCGAGAGCGTCTGCAATTATACGCAGCCGCCGCTCGCGACGATCTCCGATGCCTGAATAATTGCGGGGGATGAGTCATTCGGAGCTCGGGGCTATTGGCTATGCGTTTCGGGCTTTATGCTAGCGTCTCGGGTTTCGAGTGTGGTGGAGTTTAATGAGTTCGATGATTGACGCTTGTTCGGCTGGTGTTTGTGGTGTATCGTGAATCCTTAAGTTTTTTTGGTTGCTTTTTAGTTATTTCTTGGGAGAGCCGTATATACTGTTATGAGTATCGCAATTTGTTTAGTATTTTAGTATGTAGCGACGTATTAGGTACTTCATTTTAAGAGCTATATATAAAGTAATAAATTTATGCAATTTTCAAAACATATAAAAAGGAAACACACAAAAGCTCGTGTCCTTAAATCGCTAATCAGAGAATAAACCCAATAAATTCGTGGCAGTCCTTTTCTCACATCCGAATATTTCACAAACCTCTTGCAAAGCTTGCCGACTTATCCCCATCCAGCACCATACAGATTAACCTCTCTATTTCCCCTGGTCTTCCACCGCAGCTCAGATTAATCTCGACGAGGCCTGCTGGCTCTCTGTCTCGCTCTCTCGCAAAACTCCTTGTTTTTTTTTCTCTCGCTCGCGAGACGACGGCACTTCATTTTTCAAACCGTCGGTGCGTGTACGCCAGTTTCTTTCTTTCTCCCTACCTTCCTTCGCTCCAAGCGGGCCCCGCGCGCTCTCGACTTGGCACACTTTGTTTCTCATTTGTTCGCGCGAAATAATCTCCCCCCAACCCTTGTGCGCGCTTCTTAGCTCGAGACTTTACGCCTGAGCTTTCGCCGAGACGAATGTGCGGGCTTTTACGCTGCAAGCTTTATATTGTATTGCGCAAGATGTTGCTCGACGCAGTGGATATAAAGTGCTTTGGATAGCGGATGTGTAATGTACTTGTTTGAAGGATTCTTTTCATTACGCTCGCGTGCTAATGAATTAGGATTGAAGAGCGATCGATAATAGAAAGACTAATGCGAAAGCTCTGTTGAGAATGGAGAAGGCATTCCGAGAACTTAATGCCGTTAAGTCGATCGCCAGTCATTGTAATGCGTTTATCGGGAATCGAAGGAATCGCGAATTTTTCAAATTCCCAGTCGATTGGAGCTTCGGAGATAAAAGGAGCTTTATAGATAAACGATAAAAGCTTTTAAAATTTCCTACCCCTTCTAAGCGGATATCGAAGGGAAAATCTGCCGACTGGAAAAATCATTTGTTCCTTTTCGAGAATTAAGAAAATTTTCTAATTCGGTGAAATTTGTTTAAAAATCAAAAAATACACCTCATCGTTTTTTATATAAAAAACGAAGATAACCATACTCGTATCGATTATAAAACGATGAAAATACGCGGAACTGCATTAGATTACAATCAACTCCCACACCGACGTCATTCGGTATCTTATCACTCGACAATTTCCGCGATTTACTCAGCCAGAAAAAAAAGAAAGCCTTAGTATAACCACTTACCGGATGCATCAGCCACGCAGCAAGCAGCTAATCCCTCAAATTTTCGCAGCTCCAAAGTTAAGAACCTCGCTCCTGAAATTACCAGGCGTCTGCGCCGAGGGGCGCAGTCGAAATCGAGCACGAAAAATGCGAGCCGTGTGACCCTCCCATGGGAACGGCGAGCATCGCGTGCCTCATTGACTCTCTCTCTCCCTGTACATCGGCCCTGTATATATAACTGTGTATGCGTGCATGCGAGAGTCAGTCATCGGAATCGGGAGCATGCAAAGCGTAATGCAAAGGATCGAACGCGCCTTTCTTTAGGCACGTTTGCGAGCTTTGATGTTTTATGCGACTTCCTGCATAAAGCCCGCTCTCTCTCGCTCTTTCAATTTGTTTTACCCGCGGGATATGAATGTTTTAGCGCGGGATTTGAATTAATGAGGCTGAATATGCATGTGCGAATAAATATAGGCTAACGAGCGGACTATTTCGATGGCGTAAAACGACAAACAATTAAATTAATGTTTCCAACTGTATCTGCAAAGACAGAAAGCAGTGTCGCGCCGGCAAGCTGCGATTTGCGAGCTAGCGCGCGCGCTGGCTTTATGAGGCGTATAAAATTAATAGTTGAATTCGCGTACTTTAACGCTCCGATATTGCGGCAGTTATTGCCAGCCTGGCTACTATCGATTGCAAATCCAGCCTCCGGTATACGTAAAATAGTGTGGACAAAGTTGCACGCGTGGATCAAATAAAATGGCGCACTGTGGGTAGTTTATCCATTTTCCCCATGTAAATCGAATGAACCACGATGAGTTTGGGTGTATATCGACGACGCAGGGTATACAAGTTAAATTGTATCGTTGATAAAACTAGTGAATTTCCGAGGCGCGTATGCAGGGCGTTCTATTTTTGGTATTCTAGATTACAGGCATCACTAGGCCATCTCAAACTTTTGACAGGCTATAAAAGTTTGTAATTGCTAAAACATTTTCAGGCTTCCTGCCGGCCGAACGACGTGGAGTTAGTAATAAATTTTAACAAATAATGATTTGTTACTTAATTAGTGCGCGCTGCAATTTTAAATTGAAAAAATCTAATTTGTAAGAGGCTCGTATAATCATTTGTTTCAATTAGTTTCGCATGATACGCGATAAAACGTAATTTATTGACCGATCGTCTATTATAAAATAATTACTTTTAATCCCGAAAGAAGAGTATTAAAACTAAATTTTCTGATTGCACTAATAACGTTAGCCTTTTATTTTCAGACACGTACAAAATTCACTTCGCTAACTTATATACAAAACTTATTCCACCTTCAATCCTACCCCAAAAAAACGAAACCCTCATAAAATAGCCTCGAATAAAATCTCGTACCATCGCACCTCCAGCTATAAGAATCTCACGCTAAACTGGCAGCAGCTTCCGACAAGGCCGCGCGCCGGCTACGCGCATAACAGCAGAAAGCTTAGACGCATAACGGCACACGCGCCAAAGTCGTTCGTCAGAAGAGCGCAGGCCAGAATGCGCGTTTCCCTCGGCCTCCCCCTCGCACATCCACGTAACTGCAGCGTTCTTAAACACGTTGTCCCGCGCGTACTCTACTCGTATTTCGCAGGCTCGAGCGAGCACAGCGACGGTATATAGAATAGGAAGACACTTTTCGCCTCGCCTATGCTCGGACGGGCGATAAACTCGCGACATGAAAAACTGCAATAAAATCTGTCAGGCGACGGTGGTGGGGGTGGAAAGGTTAATAGCGTGTCTTTTCTCCAGTGCTAGGAATGCTATGGCGAGTGTTGGGGAAATTGCGGGGAAGGGGAATGGTAGTTGGGTGTATGTAGAGCTGAGGATTTCTTGGAGAATAAATAGGAGGAGCAGAATATTTTTAGATTTTTGGGGATTTAGATTTACTGTTGCATATGAGACTTTAATGAAAGTTGAATTTTGGGATAATTTGGATGGCATTTGACAAATTACTCACGGAAAAATGTATGTTTCTATTTAATTAATCCGAAATAATTGAAAAGTTTAACTAAATCTAACTAGAGTCAAAAGTCAGCAGTCGCATATCGATTAAATGAATTCCTAACACTTTCCATAAAATAATTCATCTCAATGAATTACTAACCCATCGGCTTTACGCCCAAGCCCGGCGTTTTTATTATTTAATAAATAACGTCAATTGCAAAAATAACAACGACCTCTATTTGAAATTAGCGCGCGCGCGAGCGAACCATACCCGTGTCCGTCGTCATGCGTTCGTAGAGAAAATAAAACAAGAAAGAGAGAGAGATGCAAATTGCAATGCTACAGCAGGACAAGTCGAAGAAGCGGACGACGACGGCGAAGCGCGCGCGAGATGCGTTTTATAGCTAATCAATCTTTCTGTCTTGTCGCGCTCGCGCGCGAATGCGGTTCTCTTTTCGAGGGCAGAGTGGAAAGCTAAGAGCGATCGGCTGCTTTGCGAGAATGAAGTTTGGACTTTTGTATACCTCTGGAATGCGGAGTCTTTGACTTTGTTTTCTTTTTGCCTGGAAGTTTTGAAATTAGTAAGCAAATATGATGAAATAGTTTATTTGCTTCCATTGGCAACTGCGTTAACATTCTTTGAATGTTTGCGGCTCTTTCATCTGTATCGGTTTTCAAAAGTTTCTGTAGCTTTTGGTCTTAATCTTCTGAGTTCCTCTACCGTCGTAATGTACTTAAAGCTACACTGATCTTAACGATTATAAGTGCTATATCGGGCTCAAAAGAACCGAAAGCATTTACAGAACCAGGCCCTCAGGCCTGTAAACTCGGCACTCTCCCCTTCTGCTTTTATTTACGCAACAAAAAATAACGATTTTCAAAAAAACAAACAAACCCGTTCTCAAATGTTTTTATTTAACAAAATCACAGCTTTTACAAAAATGTACGTCGCAATGATACCCACAGCCATTTCAGGTATCCTTTTCAGGCTGCAGACTCATTGAATTAATACACGTTACGTTTCGCTTGAACTCGAGCCAAAGGTGTATTACGGAAAATTCTTCGAAAAGCGTCTCGCTTCTCGTTTTCCACTTTAACAATCTCAAAGTAGCTTCAAACGCTGTAATTTAGGAAACAATTTATACAATTACAACATCGCTAACGCTTAGCGCTCGCAAAGTAAATCCCGCGCCAGCGCAAACTTCACTCTCTCCAGCGGCACGAATTAGATCTCATTAAAGATAAAGGACGCACTTATCGCTCGCACTGAGAATTACTTCTAACCCTCCTACCCAAAACTTTGCTCCGTCTACAAAAAAAAACTGAAAGAGAAACTTGTCTGTCTCTCTCTCCGAATTAAGCTCCCCCCTGTAAGTACACGCACGTGGCAGGGAAGCGGTAAAACTTTGCCGATCCCCCGCGATAAATTCGAAACTTTGTCGCGAGCGGAGGCTTCGATCGGCAGCTAAATAACCTCGTAATTCACCGAGTCTCGAGCTCTGAGATAGCGCGCTGCTTTGTGAGAGCAGGTGATCGAGGAGGCGCAGTTGTCGTTTTAAGGGAGGGGCTGGGATTTGTTTATTGTTATTGCCGATGGGAAGTGCTTTGGAATGTTTGTCGGGACGGCGCTGATGATTAGTGTAATGGCCGGGAGGGTGTAATAATGCAGGAGAGCGATGGCGGATGGTGGGATTATTAGTGTGGTTTGGAGCGATTTGGACTCTGGTGTTTGGGAGGATAGTGATTTCTGGAATGGTGACCTGAATTTTTATGCTTTCATCTTGTGATGTTTCTGTGTATATGAGTGAATAACGCGAAAAAGTGACGCGGAAAAGGTATAGTTGTACGATCTGCTGCTTAATAAATAATTCAAAAGTTTATAGACGTAGTCGATTCAGCTTGTAATACATATAATAAAATTCTTAAAGTACCTTTCCACACTTTTTCGTTAAAACTTGTAATTTATAGTCTCCAATAAGGCAAAGATATTCTCCTCAATGATTAAACTGGCGTAAAAAACATCCAGGACCGAGGAACAATAAAAATCAATGAATTAACGTACGAAACGAGCACGCAACATTAGCCTAGAGACCTCTGAGCGCTCTACGTCCACGCAAGATGAATCGCGCATTTTTATCACTGCCAACAGCGCAACCTACATGGACTCAAGCACGCAGACTCGCACGACAAAAGATTAATCCCCTCCATTAATTTCGCCCCCTGAAAAGTGCATAATTGAATAACCGAGAATGCCGGAGTAAACAACAAAGCGCGCCATAAAAACGCACATTCCGGAAAACGATTCCGATTCCGATCGAGCTCAAAGCAGCGCGAAGATGACAGATGTAGATATTCAGGGTGTCGCTTTATACGCCTCTGTGTGTGTGCGTCATCGGGCGCGTCTTTATAGCCATCGGGCTGCTCTCCCCCCGGGGCGGCCGTAAAGCCAGCGTAAAGTCCGCGAAGTGCAGCCGTGAGAAAGGGCCAAGTACTGCTCGTCTCGTCTCTCGTATACCTACGTCGTATTCATACATAAATAAGTAACCGCATGGGTAGAGGCGTGCACGTGTGTGAGGCTAGCGGCGGAAGAAAACGTTATTATATTCGCCGAGGATGCGCGCTTTCCTTGTGGCTTTACCGGCGAGGTAAGATGGGAGCTCTTTTTTTCAGAATTTTTGAGAGGGGATTCATGTGATTTACGGGTTCAAAAGGTCGCAATGGGGATGGATGGGTTAATATTGTTAGAGGGAATTTTTAGTTAGTTTGAAAAATTGATGTTTTTTTATAAAATTAGGGCGATCGGATAAAATAAAATTCTAAAATGGTATTTTTTGAGATTCTGCTTTTAAAATTTTTAATATTCCTAAAAGATATTTTTAAATATACTCGTCAGCTACTAAAAAGCCGCTGAAAAATATTAAGAAGCTCCTCTAGCCAATCAAGCCAATCCACAAAATCGAAGCAGCATCAGCATCCCATCTAATTAAAATAGAGCACTAAAAACGTCAAAGTTGAGCCAACAAGCATACATATACACACCTGAGCCGATGGACTTTTGAAAAAATTGATTCTCTCTAACGAGAAGATCCCGCAGCAACGTCGGCGTGGCTGTTTTCTCATGTGCTTTAATTTATCGGCCGTCGGCGATAAACTATCGACTTAATAGACTCTCGCCGCTCTATTAGCGCCGCTTTATTGGTCCCTCAAGCAAGTCGAGGCTCGTCTCTGTTTTTTCCCGGAATCGCCTACAATGCGCATTATTTCGCGCTGCCTACACAAAGCGACGTATTATGCGCGCGGGCACAATTAATTTTTACGAGGCAAGCGCGCGCGCGCGCTCGCGCAAGATCCGCGAAATATTCCCACGAATCGAGCCTCTGATGTCGGCCGAAACTTGGCTACTATGAATGCAGATTTTTAATATGACCGCTGAGTTATTGGCTGGGAGGAATGTGTCTATGCGTCGGCTATGGTTATTGCGAAATTTTGTCGGCTTTCAAGATGGATCGGTTAAAGGAGTCGTTATTGGCGGCTGGGTACGTGGGTGGTCTCTTAGTCGCGGGATGGTTTTCGTTTTACGAATAATCATGAGATCTTGCTAAGATTAAAGTTGACGCGCTGGGTTGTCTCATCTTTTTTTTAGCGCTCTTACGCTGACTTTTAATGTAATCGTAAAGTTTGATGACTTTATGACGTTACGGTTTACGTGTCAGCTTTTTCATCTTTATGTTTTTGGTATTTACATATATTTCGTTTTAATCTTAACACATTACTTTTTTTTAATCGACTTTATAAAATAGAAAAATTCAATATGACAATTAAATTTTAATTGACATTTAACAATTTTAAAATTAGCATCTCATCAAATAGGAGAACATTTTCTGCTTATTATCAGAAAATTCAGCTAAAACAAAAGCGCTGTCAGTGACAAAATAATCATCCTCACGACAATCCCCCTACAAATTATCTTAACCAAAAAGATCGTCCAACCAGGGAAAGTAGTCAAAACTCAAGCCGAAACTTGCCCAGGTAAAATCCACATCCCATTCACCGGCCCGCTCCTTGTTAAGTTTCGGCTCATAAACGATCTCGGCCCTCTCCACTCTCCGTTCAGGTGCCTTCATTCACAAAACTCGTAGCCCTCCTATATACCCTTGTCGCAAGAGCTATAGCGCCGCTCGCCTAGCTTTCCAAAGAGGAAGGGCCTAGGCATAGCTTCTTTCATCCTCTCTTCGGTTTGTATGTGTATACCTGCTTTGCTCTCAAGGGTATGAGAGCAAGCCCCTTTTTGTTAAGGGGAAAAAGTGGGGGAATAATAGCGCGTCGGCCTCTTTCGAAAGTCGCCGATGATTTGCATGAAAGAGGAAGGCGCCACCGCGGGTGTGTGACGCGACACCGGCTCTCTCGCCGATTTTCGCCGGAAAGGAGCGACCTTTCTTTTTGCCGCTCTTCGGGTTCGTTTGATTTACGCTCGGTTTTGCGGAATCGGACTGATTTTTTCGCTACGAGAGAGGGAAGAGCTTCCCCCTTATTTTTGCCGGTGAGTCAGAGGATCGATTATTAGCGGTTGGGTCTTAGTGTCTTATGTGTATTGTTGAAATTATTGAGTTAATAGTGTAATTTAAGTATAGGTACCCTAATATGTAAATTTTTTGAACTTTTTTTCCTTCAGATGTCGTGTATAGGAGTTAATTCTTTTAATCTGTCCGGTGCATTTATCACACTTAAAATTAATTTATAGCGTGTTCTTCTAAATCACAGAACGGCCGCGAGATTTAAAAATCTAGGAATCGGTTTTAGCTCTGACGAAGAAGTTACGTCATGCGGGTGTTAAGTCCCATATAAAAATGTAACGTTAATGGAACTATTGTGCTTGGTGACTTATGAATGGATGGATGAATGGATTGTTGGAAAAAATTATCACGCTGCAGAGCTATTAATTTAAAAATAAATTTATTATACGTGACCTAAAAAAGGCAAAATATTCTTTTTTAATGCCGGCTCAAGGTTTACAAAAAAGAAGTAGCTTTAATTAAAGCGATGAGAAGCCAAGAAATATGGCTTCAAAATCATTTAGTATAATATCAATTTGTTTTTTAATAAAATTTATAGAAAAATATCACTTAAATCCCTTAGCTTCTCAGCATTTGAACTTTGTTCAATAAAGTCTAAAAAATTTTCGAAACAAGAAATAGCTCCAATCGACTTTACGGCACACTAGGCCGCACCGCTCATTAACTCAAAGTCAACGAGCGATGAATCCGAAAGAGCACATCGTCCGATCGTTAATCGCGCGCCGGGCGCCAGCATACGCACGTGGGAAGAAATACCTCTCTCTGCATCGGATGGTTTACGCGCTCTTCCGCGGTTCCGAAAAAGGCGATACCCGCACTCTCCTCTCCTCTCCCGGCATTCCTCTCTTTTTCGCCTCCCCGCTGCTGCTCTGGCCTTTGTTTGTCGCGCACCTTGTTTCCTTCTCTCGTTCTCACTCGCCTCCCTCTCTCTGCGCTTGAATTTCTCCTGCGTGCGCCCGGGACATGGGAATGAATTTTTACCTTTTACCAGCGGGGGAATGCATTTTATTCGATCATTGCGTGCTGCAACGGTGAGGCTTTTAGGAATGTGTATGGAATTATTTGGGCTGACGCTCGAGTTTTCAAAATTGCTCGTGCTTTCTTTTGAGTAGTTTTTTTTCTGTTACAATATTTTATTTGATTCTTGACTTCTTTGGTAGGAATTTTATTTGGGTTGAAAGTTTACTAAACAGCTAAAATTTTACGAAAAGTCTTATTTATCAACTTTTTGACAATTTGATAAAAGAATCTCAATGTCGTTTTTATCTTCAAATCAAATAAAAACCGTTAACTTTCTACCAAATATTTAAACTATATTACTTTAATCAAATCTTTTCATCAGTCCCTCATTTTTTCATTCTTCGAAATTGATTCCTCCTACAAAACATCGATAAAGCGTACAATTTCACTTTGATAAGCCAAGAGCTGTGCCAGCGATCCGGAGTCGCGATAAAACGTTCACACAAGCGTAACATCCGATCCCAAAGTTAACGCACGCGCGCACGTGGCGATATTACGAACGACGTGCTAAAAGCTGCCGGTTTCCCCTTTATGTACATTTCTCCGGCGAGCGATGATGGGGATCGCTTTTCACGGCTCACGTTATACACCTACATTAATAAAGTTCGAACGTCGCGAAAAGAGGAAGCGCAAAGGCACAAGTGCCCGCAATTGATGTTTCAATTCGAGGCTGGCCCCCGTCAAAGGCCAAGCGAGGACCTTTCAGACTAATTGAAGGTTCAAAGACGCGATAGCCGCTCTCTTGCTCTCGCAATTAAGAAATAAAGAGGAGTTCCATGTCCATTGAACGGGGGTACAGTAGTGCCAGGGAAGTTTCAATGTCGCACGGTTTCAATTGCACGACTTCCTCTGTTTGCACGGCAAGCCTTTCTGATTATATTTGATCTTGGGAGAATGAGAGCTTGGGGAAGAAAAGATGAGTGGAGTCCGAGGTGTCGTTCTCACAAGATGTTTATAAAAAGGAAGGCGAGCCGATTGATAGATTGCTGGGGAAGGATCAAAAGATTGTTTTTCTTCGATGCTCTAATTAACGTTCTGATGTAAAGCTGAAAGAGCCACTTTCTGTATAGGTCATTCATAAAAGAAATATTCGTTAGAAAATTTGCATTGAATTTATGAAAAGATTCTTGTAAAACAAAGATGATAAAAGCGTTTCATTAAAAAATGTGGAATTTTATAATGACACTTTTTCAATTTATTAAATCGTTACCTGCGTTGCGAACCTTTCTACTTAATGATGAATTGCTATTGTACGTATTCTTTGTAATTCCGTTTTCAAAACTATTAATTTTAAAATTATGTGGCGTATCAAACAATCACCCATGTGCAGTATAATTATTTCAGAAAAATTCTTGCATTTTTTTCTTGGATATATAGTCATGAAAATATTTGTGTCCATTATCAGTTACAATTGCAGTGATTTAATTTTAATTACACCTAGTCAAATACCTTTAGTAACAATGATCAAAATTAAAGACTGCTTTCTTTTACTTCCTAATTGAAGTCCGTTGTGTTTTAAAAAAGATAATTGATTGATTAGTGATCATTAGTTAAGATCACTTATGTGAGATGAAAAAGAATAGACTCTTTTAAATTAGAATATATAATATTACAAAATTAAAACGATTTTGTTATGATAATGATAAAGGAACCTATACCGTTCATTTTTTAACAAATAATCCTACGATTCATATATTACATTGTTATTAAAGGCATTAGTCACAATTATGATTTCAGTATTGATAACAATCGAGTTTTCAAATTTTCGACAGCACTCCGTAGTAATCTTGTTAAATATTTATTAAATGTTTTCGAAAATTAACACTGCTTTACGATAACTTTAAATACAGTGAGTCACAATGAAATTCAGCAGGGCTTGCATATTTTAGGTGATTCATTATTGAAATATTTCTCCCGAATTACTATAATATCATTGTTATCGAAGGATTAATTGTAAAATATTAAACATTCCTTAAATATGTACAATGTTTCTGAATTTCATAGCACCTTTTAATTTTTGCATATAGGCTTTACATAATTATTTTATTTACATTAAATTATGCATATTTTTCATATTTTATTAAAATTTTCTACATTTTGAAATTCCTACGAAATCAAATAGTTCTTTTTATCAGCATACCAGATGCACAACAATAGCAAATTCGCAATCCACACACATACCTCTAAGCGAGAAAAACAAACGAGCAGCCAGTACATACGAAGAAATTCGAAAGTCCAACACCTGCCAGAAGGAAGGTCCGTGTAAGCAGTGGTTATACACTCTTCGTAACTCCTCAGGCCCGCTCCCGGGTGAAAAGCCCAACAGGCTCTTTTCGCTCGCTGACAGATGTTCCACCTGTCAGGCCACATGTTGCTCTATTTGTACAGTCGCCTTTCCAATTTTTCTTCCGCCGCGCGCGCGCGTCGTTTATGTACATTATGCTCTTACACGATGATGTGGCGCGTCATTGGCTCTCTTCTCGGGCTCCTCTTCTTCGCCGCTTTCGTAGGAATTTGGTAACAGTTGTAGCGGCGCGTAATAAGAAGTCCGCCACAGGCCTGGCAGGAATGTGGGGCCCGTCTTTCTAAAGGTTGGAATAGGTAGTTCTTTTGATGCGCTCGTTTTCGGAGAGCTTCTTTTACGCCAGCTTTCCTGTTTGTCCCTTCGTTGATTATATGTTTTGCGGCCGTAACGGGCGGATGTAATTGTCGAGTTTTAAAACAGTGGGGGAGACGCGTAAACGCGTTTTGGAAATTGGAAAAGCAAGTCATTTATTGAAAAATTATATGCCTGGAGTGGTGATGATAATTGCTTTCGTTAATACGTTTTTTAAAACTTGCTTTGCTAAGGTGTGTCCTTCGGTCTTTAATGGCTAAGAATCTATGTTATATATAAATGTTTTTTAGTTTAGTTTAAAATATTTGATATAAAAATAATAATTTACGTTCTATATTTCTTAATATTTTTATAACAGTGATTCTTATATCACTTTGATATCTTGTCTTTACAATTTCATTTTTCCGCTTAAAAATTTGTTATCTTTAATCTTGTTATTTTGTTCCAACGCATTGTAACCGTTAAGCTAAAGGATGAAAAAGTTTTGATCTAAATGATTCTGTTTTTGTTGATTAAACTTATATTTGATATAAGGACAAAACAAATGATTTTATCAGAATTAACAATAGCATGTTTTTGTGTTCACCAATATATAGTTTTAAGAGATATATTTTTGATTTTTGTTCATCATGTTGATTACTTGTGCAAATATCTAAAAAAAAATTTTTACACTTTACTAATTGTCCATTACAGAGGTGAATAAGGATAAAGAACAGTTAATTAAGATAAAATAATTAGATACGGTAAAAACTAGTCTTATGTACAATCATTATCGACTAAAAGTAAAACTTTCAAAAACGAAAATTCTTCAGGTCCACTACCCACGACCTCGACGCTCTCCTTGAACTTCGCATTCCCAGTTTGTCTTCCCTCCTTTCCTCCCAGCGCTTCCACTCTGAAAAATCTGCATCGCATCCAGATAAAAAAAGGCTGAACCGCGGCGGCGCGCAATCGAACGAAAGGAAAGAGATACAAAAGCGATATCAAAGAGTCCTCACACACACACACAAACCGGCATCAAAAAAAGGAAAAAAGCGGCTCGCTTACGTACAAGCTCGATCTTCCAGTCGCGACCTTGAAAGGATCTCGCGCTACACACGCGGGGCGCTGCGTCGAGATAAAGCCGCGGATAAAGCTGCGCGCGTTAACCGGCTGCGCCCCTCCCTTACGCGCGAAAAACCGGCGTCCTTTTGCCGCGTAGCAGCGATCGTAATCGCTAATCGGAAGCGTGCACGCGCGAGAGCAAGAGAGAGAGATACGCGAGCTGTATACAGGCGTCACGCGCGATTTGCGCGAAACTTTGCCGAGGGCGGCTGGAGCACGTGCTGCGAGTAGGCTGACTCATCTTTTGATGCGCCGCTCTCGTTTTGCCCTGTTTTTCGCGGATCGGTGGAGGATATACGTGCGCGATGCGTTTTATTTTTGCTGGGCTGAGATGCAGGCTGGGAAATTATTGGTTTGGGATGGTTATAGGTAATTATGTGGGGCTGTTGCCTTTTCATAAACTTTGTTGCGTTCGATTGTTGGGGCGATTTCGAGAAATTTTGAGTTTGATCCGAAAGGATATTTTTATTGGTTTTATCGCAATAAAATTACAAGAGTTGCAGAATAGCCGTGATCGAGAATAGCGATGCAGTTTTTCCTCGATCTCATAATAAAATGTATAAAAACTACAAATCTGGTATTAATTTACCAAGATCTGCAATGTAAGGCAGTAATACAGAAAATCTGTCGTGAGTCACGATATTTCTCATTGGAATAATTACGCGATACACCAAAACCTTGGAATTGCGCGAAAAGAATCCAGTCATTGTACGTGAGCTTCAGGAAGGATGCTACATATTCAACAAGCAACGATGTATAATGAGCATTCCACGCGCAAGTGTTTTCTACTTTCCACGCAGAAGTGTTTTACGAGTTCTCATTCATATCCACAACACCTGCACAGTTGTACGCGGAAAGAATTTTCCCATAAAAATAACCGTGCGCTAGGCAAGGTAACAGCGGAAAGTAATTTTTACCCGGCTCCATCATATTTTTCGGTTGTCACGACTTGTTTCATATTTACCGTTCTTACAAAAACACTACAAAAATAAAGCTTACTTAACGTCAGTATTTCAAAAATTTAAAGAAAAGCTCGCCTTATTTACAAAACGAAAAAAAATTCTTTCAACATTCACAAAAAGATGCTGATTGATATTAGGCAGCATACGCGAGCCAGACAGACGTCCGCATCGATCCTCGCTCCGCTCTCTCGAGCTGCAATCGACGCGTGCAGAGCACCACCTACTCGTCACGCAAAGGCGAATAAGGGGCCGGCCTCGGGGCTGGCGCGTGCGGCCCTGTTGCGCCTGTGCGCCTGCACCCTTGTACTTTTCTTCCTCAAACGTGCGCGCGAGCTGGCGGAAAATTGACGTGACGCTGCAGCTTAGCAGGCGCAATCGCGTGCGTCTTCCATCGCGGAGGCTACTCCACCGCTCGGTGTGTGTTTGGCTTTTTATACGTGAGCGTTGGTTTTTTTTTTCGTTTTGCTTCTATAGTACGAGAGGTTCTTATGCATGGGTATGGATTGATTAAGGGGGAGGCGGTACGGAAGCCGAGAGTTTGTCGGATGTAATGCGCGCTTCGGGATAAAAGGGTGGAGTTGATGCGCTAATTGGATATTAGGAGGAAAAGTACGTTAGGTGATGATTGTTGGAGAATTAATTTCTGATTTGATGTGTGATGGAATTAAATAGTCGTTACGCTTATTTTAATCGTTATGAATTTTTTTCTTTGATAGTTTTTGTTATATATCACGAGATTTTTCCAAACCGCATAAGTACAGAAGTGACATTACATCATATCAAATTTACGATCTTTATAAAACCCTCGCTGGTTTTCTCGAAAAAGCCGCATAAACTAGTAGCCAAAGTTTAACCCGACTATTTATCACGTGCTCGTTAATAAATTCCAGCCCAGCAGCGAAGCGTATTTTTTGTCAACGAAGAAAGCTAGTTTCGCAAATAAACCGTTATTAACCACACACACTGCGCCGTAATAATCCCATGATGAATTTTTTATCGAGCCGCTATAAAGCTCGTATAAACGGCCTCGGCGGATCCCAAATTAAGATGTACTAATCCGAAATTAATACATAAATCGGCATCAAAATGAGTCAACTCTCTCGCGTGTGAGTGAATCCACCTCATGGGAAGTGGCAAAATGTTTTACGATAATCCGATTCCTATCGCTTTACGACGCTATCTCATTAAGAATGAGTTATAACGTCGTATCGCTGGATATACCTATACCAGGCCATTATTTCAAAATGGAATTAACATAGATTGGTTTCGTGCTTAGGTTTTAGGAGAAAGTATTTATTCGACCTGACACATCTTTTACGTGCGGAGATAAGCCGTTTTGGAGCTTATAGAGATTAAATTGATTTTATAGTAAAATTTTAAATTTTGTTTTGTATTGCAAATTTGAATTATTAGAATATGGAGATATGAATATAAAGAGCGTATACATTGAAGAGCAATAAGTTTCAGAATTCAAGGCGTGTGCACGCGACAACACTTGTGCAGTATCGACTCTTCCCTGAAGGGGAAAAGAAGATCATCTTTAATTACACGTGCGTGACATTTTCTTAAGGGTTGGAACTAAACGAGATAAAGGGTAGCTCCTCTTCGGATCGCTCGTTTTAACTACTCAGCTTCGAACACAATTTAATAACTGAAGAATACAAAAGACATTTTTTTTTATACAAGGAGTGCTAACGGATGGATCTGTACAGTATTTACATGGAATTCAAATAAAAATATTAGTGATAAATTTTTATAATTAATAAAAATCTTTCTATAAATAAGCAATTGATTATTAATATGAATATCAAACGGCTTACTCCGTCACTTGGTAGGCAACTTTTTAACTGTCACTTGGTTGTACCATTTAGAGTTAACTGCAAACTTTGCACTTGTCAGCTCGGTGTCTGAAACGATTTAGTGGGTGAACGAGCGCAGTGGCACTCGGCACTCAACGAGAACGAATTCATCGGGAATCGAACCAGCTTGTACGCGGACATAACAGCTTTTTTCTTACCAGCTCAGTGGGATAAATGGCTGAGTTATATCTGAATAAATGAGTTTTCTTTTAATAAAAACTGCAAAAGTAAGATTGTCCAGCTTGCAAATTTTTCGAGACGGGATTTACATTTTTTGCAAAAGTAAAAATAAATATATGCAAGTATAATTTATGGTTATTTGAGTTTTTGTAAGAATATAGTTGTTTGTTTTACAACAATAACAGACCTGAATAAAAAAAATTAATAAAAATTCATGACTTCTCCAAAGCCACGGCAAATTTATTCACCACCACACTAGAGTTTTTTCGGCCAGTTAAACGCCGTAGACAATTGATGCGTCATAACGATAACAATCCCCCCTCGCAGCAGTCGGAAACGCAATTATGTTTTACTGTTTTCCGCACTTAGCGCACCGCAAAATCCAGCCTTAAAAAGCTTAAGCATAGCCGCGCTTTTAACTGCAGGTGCGCGCGCCGCACGCGAGAGAGCCGCCGTCGGCTAGCCAGCGCTCCGTGAAAACGATCAATTAATCCGCGTGTACATACGCGTTTGCGAAATGCTCTCCTTTTTTTTTCGATTTTTCCCGCTTGTTTGTTTATTGCGCGCTCGTTTATTTGCCGCGCGAATTTGCTCCAATTGACGGGGCCGGGCCTTTTACGGTGGGAGAATTTATCGGACACTCATTCAAAATGCGAGCGCGGAGCTGAACTTTCCGATAAGGTTCGAGCGCGTAGTTTGCTTGGCTGACAGTGCGCTGAGGACGTCTATCTTGTTAACTGACTGTTTTACGATATTTTATTAGAACGTTTAGATAAGAGAGTTTTTTTGCTGTCTTTATTCAATTACGACAAATGAATTAAAATACTAATAATAGATTATGAAATGTTATGGTTTTGGATTGCGTAATATCCGATTTAAAATTACTTTCTTCTAGAATAGGACGTAGTTATTTTAGCAAAATATTTACGTTTACTATTCAATAAGGAATAAATAGTCACTTTACTAATTTTTTTACACTTTTAAACCCACAGTACCTAATTAATCATAAGTCAAAGCACCATACTCGATTAACTTCATAAAATCCCAAGAATTTGCAATCTCCAAATCCCATTCGCAGCATCTCAATTACCTAACAAACAGATTAATCAACCCGATGCAAATACACATAAACAAGGACTGCAGGAAGATTCATCAAATCTAAATAAGCAATATCAGGAGGACTCATGAATCTTACATCAGCGCGCGCGTATACACAATCGTATACAAGTAAAATAATAAATGTTCTTGCTTGCTTGCATGCGCGTAAAAATCAGCGTTATTAAATCTGCAAGAGCGGGCCGGGGGACTAAGCACGGCTTGATTAATAAAACGGATTATGGACCGGGTCGGGATCGATGATGTATACTCACGCACGTGTGTGTAAGCGCGCGGAAAAATAACTTGCTAAAAGAAGCAGCAGGAAATGTCTCGCTTTATATTCCGCGTGAATTTTTTATCGGATTAGTCGGACTACAATTTTACGGCTAATGATATCTTGGGTAATTTATGTAGCCAGTGGCTTGTATTTCTGCTTTTACATCGTTTGTTGTATAAAGCCTGAGGAATTTGTTTTTTTTTTTTTTTATAAATATTAAATAAAGTTGTGAAAGAAATTTAATATGTTAAAATAGTAAGAAAATATTATTATATTATTAACACAATTCATTAATATTAACGTGGTAGATGAAGAATAGAAAAAATTACAGAAACATGAATGTGGTTATACTCTTTAAAGACCGTTTCGAATTTTAATATATTTCTTTGAATGAAGCTGAATAAAACTTTTTTAGTCCACGTAGAATAGTTTATAATCCAATTTCATGCAATAAAACAATTACTATTGCCGCTCGACTCGCGGATAATCGGATTATCGACAAAAGCTTGTCTTGATGACTTTTTGCCTTGTAAAAGAGCTTTATTCTAATACTGATTTTTAATGAAGGTAGATTATTTAAATTTGAAATAAAATTCTTTGATATTTTAAGATTCCG
This sequence comes from Eupelmus urozonus, assembly GCA_900480035.1. Lineage (NCBI taxonomy): Eukaryota > Metazoa > Arthropoda > Insecta > Hymenoptera > Eupelmidae > Eupelmus > Eupelmus urozonus. The sequence goes on from UELX01000744.1 coordinate 40,415, forward strand.
AGAGCTAAATGTGCTTTTAACAAAACATTTTTAAATAAATGCTTCATCCGTCGAATAGAAAAGTTTAAACTTATAATATTTAATAATAATCGATGTATTAATAATTATACAATTGTCGCTCACATTTATAACTTATAAATCTAAATCTACAAGCAGTGATTATTACCAAGAATTTAACACTTTCAAGATTCACCTCCAATTAAACTTCATCTTCCACTGTAACAATCTCGGCACCCTTAAATTCCCCTCGCCCCCAAATCCATTATAACAATAACACTCAGCTCACACTCCTACCAGCTAAATTTCGAGAACGACAAGTGTTTTCCAGCAAGAATACACAGAAGCGCCTCTCGTCCTTCCTTAAATTAATCGAGCTCTGCTCCAGAGAGCGCAAGAACTACAGCCGCGAACGAACACAGCTCCTCCTTATTGCAGCCAGGCTCCCACCCGTCATTAATTGGATTAATTACCTTTGAACGCGTCGCTCAAAGAGTAAACGCTCTCGCAAAGGAGCAAAACAGATGTACACGCGCGCGCATCAAGAGGAGAGTGCAAAGCGCGCCACGAACGAGGAATGAATGAACGGAAGGATGAATGGGGACGTAAGAGGTCTATTAATCCGGCGAGAAGCTGCGTGAGCGCGTGAAGCTCCTCTTTTTTTAACACTACACTTGCTCGCTTCCGCTGCTTTTCTTCGCGCGCGTGCGCCTCTCGGCTCTTTCTTTTTTCAAGAGAGGCGTTGGCGTCTCATCGCGCCTGAAGAGGGTGCGACGATAATTTTTTTTTTCTCGACGCGAGCTGAGAGATTGTTGGTCTTTTTCATCGGGTAATTAGAGGCGCTTGCGAGAGCTGTTTTGTGCCTATAAATGTTGCGAAAGTAACTTTCTCGCTTTGCAGCTTCGTATCTGCATATTTCGCATAATTTAAGCGTACTTAATTTTCCTCGGCTGCGCTGATTAAAAAACAAAAGAGTCGGAAAAATGAAAATAGCCTTAGAGCAATTACAGATCTTTTAAGCGTTAGCTCGATAAATTTACAGGTTCGATTTGCAATTCAGAAGTGATATCTCGAAGCTTTCTTCCTTCAGCAAATATAATGTCAGGCGACTTGCCGCTAGATCATTTAGCTTAAACTCGCGGAATTCATCAGAGCGGTAAATCAGCGCATGCATATGCATTACATTGATTTACAAGCGGAAAGCCGCATGCGGCTTTTTCGACAAATAAACTCTCCTCTAATACGCCATCCAATCACGCTCCGCTCACTTTGCCTCCCGATTTTTCTATACCCTCGCCATTCTCCCTCGTTTTCTTTACTTTTCCCTCTCTCTCTCTCTTTCTATCTATACAGCTCTCGCGCAGCTAATCGCGGGGCGAAGAACGCCGACAGGCGGAAGTAGTCGCTCTCCGCGACGAAAGACAAATATAGCCGCACGCGCTGAGCGGGGATATAGACAGACGGCACGCGAATCGAAATTAAAAGCACATACGCGCGGCACGTTGAAAAAGGGAGCGCGCGTGCCTACCTCCGCGTCTTCTTCTTCTCTTTCTTCTTTGTTGCCTCTTTTTCCCCTCGAGTAATCCGCCGGCGTACTTTGCCACGAGAGCCGCGAAGATTAAGGAATGCTAAGTCTATTCGTGCCAAGTGCCGTGGACGAGCTTGCAAGCTGCCTGCTACTCTCTCTCAGCTCGGACAAGCTCGTAACACGCGCGGATTACTTTTCAATTTTCACTTCTGCCGGCTGTTATCGCGCTTCTCGCTTTTTTTTTTCTAGAGTTTAGTGAGAGACCAGACGGAGGAGTTTGGCGGGCTTTGTTTCAGCGGCTTTGCGTGAGCGAGCTTTTTCGGCCTGATTTGTGGGCGCCCTCTGTCGCCTGCTTTCTTATACGCTGCGACCTAGAAAGCGAGCGAGCTTCTGGCTTTTGCGAATCGAGCGGGTTTTTAAGAATTTCGAGACCCATTCTAGGGCTTTGAATGGCGAAGAATGGGCCGAGATTGAAATTGCGAGCGAGGGAGAGTGCTTGTGCAAGCTGGCGGGAAAATTTGCGGCCAATGACGCGTTGTGATTGGAGTGCAGCCATATTTTTCTTTCTTATTTTGCACTAAACCGTTCAGATGAAAATAACAATAATTGAAATAATATATATACATATTTTTTTTCTTTATAATTCTTTAGAGTATACGTATTTAGTTTTAAAAATTTTTACATTTTGCAGTAAAGATTCTTTTAAAATAAAAGTTTACTTGGAAAGATGAAAAACGAGCGCAAAGTATATAGTTCCGCCGAGTAATTTTCCAAAATATCCGAGGCTCCGGCATATTTACCTCTTGATCGACGTAAATGTATCGAAGTAGTTTCCAAGTAATAATTCACTGAAATTGATCGATCTCCCATGTAAACCGCCTCGACAAGCTTTTCAATCTTTCGACAAGGACTTTTACTTTAACCAACTCGATCTCCCGTTTGATCAAGCTATTCACCTTGTTGCCGGACATTAAACCCGCCCCCCGTTTCCATATCGGCGCACACAAGCCGAAACGCTAAAAATCCTAAATAACTAATCAACATTGATAAAATTCTTTGAGCCAGCGTAGCAGTAAATTCTTGCCTGACTTTTGCAGCTATCTGCGGCGGACGCTGCTGCGACAGAGAGATGGAGGAGCATCTGCGCCAGCAGGCCAAGGAGGACTTTCACAGCCAGATCCATCATCACAGCCGCAGCCTACTCGGTCTCCTGGCAACTACCGCCGATGCCCTCAGGGGTGAGTACACACGCACGTGCGCCAGACAAAAGGCGCGACTATTGTCTTCGATAAAGCTTCGATATGGATTGCGCGGATATATTGTTTTATTGATTTATCGCGCGCCGCTGAGATGATGAGTTGAGATCTATTTATGGGTTCAAGGTTTTTTTTTGGGGATTAAAGAATCGGCATTCTCGTAAAAATGTTTTATAAACTTTTTGTAATGTATAAAAATGTATGAAATCTTTATAAAATATTTTTACGTTGATTATTCATCGTCAAATATAGCTTTTCGAATCAATCCTATTTTATTTAACAATCCATTAAGTTTTTATAAACAAAATCAATAACGTCTAGATTAAATCTGTACAAATGCAGTCAATTTTTAAACCAACGAACCAATACAAACACTTAGCGTATAAATCAACGCCCTTCTCAAACTCCCTATTCCCTGTTAAAAAAATTAGCACGCTCGCGATCACCAGATAAGCGATCCCACAAAAAAGCTCCCCCCGCAAGCTCAGCCTCCTCCTCGACCCCGTCAGGCCTCGGTGACATTCTAGACGTTACTCTCGCCGCGCCTGTCTCATCCGCACAAAGAAAACCTCATTATCCCCCGGCCCGAGAAATTATCTCGACCGCTAAACCCAATTAGAACTGCGGCGTATATATACCCCACATATATATTCGTGTGTCTGCAATAGCGCAAGCAAAAGAGGCGATGGCTCGCGCGGAGAGGGAAAAGCAAAGGTCCGATCGATGAAGTTTTCATGTGCCAACTGGATCGAGAGCAGGCGTGAGCAGCCTCTTTTCTTTCTCGGCTTTTCGCCCTCTGCTCCTTCCTTTTTTTTTTGCCCGTTTTCTTTCTCGCCTGAAATATATACAATAAGGCCGCCGGCAGCCCTCGAGATTAAATTGAGTCCCTGCACCGAGTCGGATTTATAAATAATGCGCGTGGCTGATGATTTTTTTTTATTCTTCTTTTGGAGGAGATTTTAATAGCGGGCTTCATTCTGGAGGGCTATTTTTATGAGTGCCGTTATTTCTTTAGGTGAAAATTTTTTAATTATTAATGTTGTCTGGCACGGTAAATTAAACATACAGGTTAAAGCGCAAGCTTCAAAGTAAAGCCTAAAAAATTGTATAATAAATAACAATTAATTAAAAGCTGCATTGTAAAGGCGCTGTATTAATTTTCTAATTTATATTGATTTATTGCATTCTCAAAAAGCCCGTAAAACGAATCACCAAAACTACTCTGTAAATCCCGAAAAATCCAGCTCAACTTTTCACGAACCATAAAAAATCACTTTGACCCCGCAAAGCGCCCACATTCGGCGCCAGTCGCAAAGAAAGAAGATTCGATTGAAAAGTTTTTACCAGCAATAACATAACGACTATGGCTCTCTCTCGCATATAGACAGCAGGCGCGACGACACGTGTTTCTCTTTCTCTTCCCTATAGGGCGCACACTGCCGGTATCGCCCGGAGACGAGCGCGAGATTGTCTCTCTTTCTCCGCCTCGTCGATATCTCGCGCGTGGAAGCGATCGCGTGTGTGTCGCGCCTCCTTTTTCTTTTGTCTTCTCGTATCGGTTTTGTTCCCGCATCTTCCTCTTTTTATTTTTATTTTACAGGAGGGGGGAAGGGGGATGTACTTATACACTCGGTCGGCTTTGTGCCTTTGCTTTTTTCTTTTTTTTAACGCAGGGATTTCTCGGTTTTTTGTTCGCGGCGCGAGTGTGAACGAGAGAGGCGGTTAAGTGTGCGTGTACTTGTGTGTGAGAGAGATTCTTTTTTTGTGCGCGGTGGCTTTGTGTAAGCGATGATTTCGCCTGCGCTGAATGTGTTTTCAACTTTTTATTTTTGTTTGGAGAGAAGGGCGGAAAGTTATGGGTATTCTTTTGTCAGAGGAAATTCATATTCGCGGTGACTTAGATTTTTTATTCTTCGAAAATTTCGAGTGAGGTGCCTGAGGGGCTAATGAAAGTGCTTGACGAAAGTCTTGATGGAAATATTATCTAAGCATTTTACCATGAGAAAATATAGCTTTTAAAATTGGGTGTAATTTTCACTCGATGAATAAGTGGATCTGGTCTTTACTCCCTATTTTCGCATACTAATTATACTTCTTAATTTAATTATGTGGCTTTCGTAATTTAAAGTTTCGTCACATAACGCAGAACCGCGCGCTTTCACATAAAATTGCGCAAAAAATAAATTACAGCGCATAAAAGTCTCGGTTAAAAAAACGAAAAAAATCATTAAACGCAACATAAAATTAATAATTAACGGGGAATTCATCAAAATACACAAGCTCGTTTTCCTTCGCTCTCGCGCACGCCTTATCAGTATCAAACTTTTTTTTCCTCCTCTCAACAGACCGCCGCGAGAGATGAGGGCCATTGAGAATTTAGTCCACTTACGAAAGCACCAGTCGGCTTCCTGCGAGTGCCCACGCTTTTGTGTATACACGCACGAGATATGCCCGAGTACGCGAGCATTTTTTTAGCTCACCTGGGCGTACACATAAATCGATCGATTTCTTACGGCCTATATACCTGCACTTATATGTGAAATCGAATTTCGATTCGGTATGCAAGTATTAACATGCGCCGTTTGCATATTCAGTTGCTTTTTCGTGTTTTGTTTCGGAGTTTACGGTAGTAAAGAATTTGCATGCAGTAGTTTCTGAACAAATGTTTTGTGCAAACGTTAAAGTCTGAACTTCATATTATCAGCGAGTAGAAAATATATGTGTAAAATTGAACTTTGATCGTACGTTCGCTCGTGTGCAGCTGTATGGTCTTTATAACGAGTTGCCGTTTGAGAATGAAAAGTTTTTCGAAGCCTGGCGCGAAAAGGAAAAAGAGTTCGATTCAGACGGTACCCGGCCGATCTTGGTTTGATGCTCGAATTTCTCGCCTTTTTTATTTTTTCCCTTTCATTATAGAGAAAAAGGTGGCGAATGAAATCAGAAGTTTATTACGGGCATGTGAAATTGAATTTTCGTACACGTATGTGGAACGTACGGATCGAAAGAGAAAAAGCGAAAATTTCTTGGTTACCTGCTGTGTGTAATAGTGGTTCATTGTTTACTCGATAAAATTCGAATTTAACACGACGGGCAAATTCAAATTCTTCAAACTCTATGCAGAAATTGATTTTTACAGCTTTGAAATTTCATTTCGAGGTTTGAACTTACGTTTCTATTTTCTTGTTCACGATTGATTTCCGATTTTTCAAAAATACAATCTAATATTTTACTTTAGTATACGTATTGGAAAGTTGGCAAATCTTCAGTAAAATAAAGAAACGGTATTATAAGTTTTTATTTTAGTAATAAAAAGTAAAACATCTCTTTTGGTATATTTTTATCGGAAATTTTCATTCTTTAAGAAAAATGTCAATCTCATAGCCATTTTTTTACCTGAGAAGCAAAAATAAATTCCAGTCGCTCAGTAGATTTACTAGTAGATTCATCCCAGCGTATTACTGAATCAATCTTTATATACTCTTGTCCAATTTTCAACTCAAGACTCAAAAAGATCGAAAGCACAAAATCATTCAGCAGCAAATCCGATTGCAACGCAGCCAGGTCAAAAGACGCATTTAAAACATCAAAGCGAGCACTTCAGGATAATAATTCACGTAATCGGTTTTTTATAAGTGTCATTGGCACCGATCGCAAATTGCGCATCGCTGCGTGGGTACGCTTTGCGTTTATGAAGAGTATATATATATGCAGAGCGCTGAGAGAGGAAGTAATCCCCGGAGAGAAGAAGCTCATATATGTATACCCTGCAGGGACATCGCCACCGCGTTTTATTTTTATTCTTTTATTTCGCACTTTGCCTGGAGGTATTTTATTTTTGCCGGAGAGCTTCTTTTTTCGCCGCGTATACTTACAGAGTGGCTGGATAGCTTTTCTGCGAAGTCGAAAATTTTAAATGTCTCTGGTAATATTATTCAAGGGTTATTGTTACAAGTTAAGTTTCGTGCTGAAAAGCAAGATTCTCGAAAGGAGAGATTTTTTGGCAAGATTCTTTTGTTTCCTGGATTTTGATGTTTGGCTGTTTCGGATTTTCAAGTGCCTTGTACGTGTGTTTTTGAAAATTCAGAGACAAAAGGTAACTGAGTAATTTAAAGAGAAACAGTTTTCCAAATTTAGTAACAAAAACATATACAAAGTATTATATAAAAATTTTAAATTTTACTTTTTACATTATTTATTAAGAATAATAATGTAAAAATAATTTAGTTAGTGATATGTAAGTATTATTTATTTTAATATATTTAAAACTTTATACGATTTTAGTTTACGTTAAAGTTTCCAACGTTTAATTGAACGTTGTCGGAAAAGTAAATTAAAACTTTCTGTGAAAATATGTTAAATTATACATAAGCTAATTAGAAAAAAAAGAATCATGCCTTAATATCTTTTACATCGTTTTGAATTTTAAACTGCTAGAAGATTAATTTTGCGTGTGCATGTGCGCATATACTTCAGCGATAAACGCTCGGATAGACAGTAATTTATAATCGATACGAATTACCTCGATAAATATAAACTTAATGCATTTAGTAAACCGACCTTTTTAAGCCTTGCGCATGAATCATCTTGAATAATTGAAACGTTACATATTAATCGGCATTATCATTAATTCATTATATAATTTTCCTCCGCCCTGTCAGAATCCTTAATTAAACCATCGAACATCCCACATCGAAGAAAAGAACCATATCTTTATATTTTATAAAAAAATGCACACCGCCGCCGATTTTAATATGTAAATATACCCCTCGCAACAGCGACACTCAAATTGATGCGCGCTCGCCGCAACCAGCTGCGCTGCCGAGTCATTTTACATATTTCACTCGAGCGCATGAAAAGCTCTCTCTCTCTCCTTCTCTCACGGCTTTTGTAAATTCATACGTCCGCGGCGGGCCATCGTCTGCATAATACCGCCCCGTAGAAATTCAATCGAGAGATGGACGATCGATAAGTACGCGCCGGGCGTGCGATATTCGTGCGAGGAAAGATAATGCGCTGCACTTGTCGTCGCGGGCTTTTTTTGTAATGCTGCGGGCCGAAGTCTGAGGTGCTGAGGCGAGACTACTTGATTTGCTGATAGCGAGCTTTTTCTTTCTGTGAATTTTGAAAGTTTGGTGCGCTTGGTGTGCTAAAAGTGTAGAGGCTTTGTATCATTGGAAGATTCGTGCTTTTATTTTTATCGATTTTATTCTAGCTAAACTATAACTTTAGGTATAAACTAAAACTATAAATTAAACGAAATCCGACGTGATATCCCTAGTTCGTTTTCCGCAATAATACGAACTTTGACAATCATGATTCGCGAAATAAAGGACATTTTTTGCCCGATCCATCCACGCCGTAGCACCGCAAAAATCCAATCAGCTTGGGCTCACGGATACACCGACCGCAGAGCCATCAACAATGCCCGAAAAAAAAACAAGCTCTCGCCATCTTATAGCGCGTACATACCAAAACAATACCCGCCCCCTCTCCACCTCCTTCCTCCATAAATCATAAAACGAGCGTCATTCCATTGGCAGCGAACAAAACCCAGCGCACGCGAGGCTATAGCACTTCGACGCCGGTCGATGACAGAAAAAATACAAGAGAGCCGAACGGCAGCGTAACACACAAGTGCTTCATCTCTGATCCTGCCATCACGCTCCGCTGCTTCCGCCTATATACATACACTCTCTACCGGCTCTCTTTTACCCTCCCCCGCGAAGCAGCGGATTTTTCCTATCTGTGTATATATGTATACGCGAGTGAGAGAGAGAACGCCTAGAGGTGTAGATGCGGGGAATCGTACTATCAGCGGCGAAAATCGATTCTCTTCCGGAAAGAGAGAGAAGCCGGGTATACAATCGCCGAGAGTGGGTGTGCGTGGGTGTCTGCGCGCGCGAGCGCGTGGACAGATAGGTACTGTGCCCGATGGGGAAAGTGATGCGGCAGCGGCGATGCTTTTTTTTCTCTCTTTTCTCGGTGCGCGCTTTGTATGTTCGGGATGTCGCGCCGAGCGATGGGGCCATTGAATCTTTCGATGACAGAATAAATTAGTCGGCCGGCCCGATGTACGTGTCTAAATGTTTTATGCGTTTTTGTTTTTATTTTGTGCTGGATTTTGCAGTTTTGATATTTTGACTTTTATTGATAAAAAAATAATTATTGTAATATTAGAGTACTTCTTGAAGTATGTAACTGTTATACTAATACCTGTTTTACGATGCAGTTAGTTTATTTTCATAGCTCATTTCTATTCGCAGGTAACGGCTTGTTACTCTTGAGAGAAACTTCTTAATGTGAGACATGACCTTTTTAATGAATGCTTTATATAATGAGAAATCCATCATGGAATATATCATAAAATATATAACTACATTGAAAGTACATCGCTGATACACAATAAATTAGCATAAAACTACTTGCACACAACAGTTAATAAAGTATGTAATGCACTCGAGACTTGCAAGGCAAAACAAAAGTCTAATTTACATTATTTTAATGATGGTTATGAAACATTGTATCTTATGTTTGAATCTGTTATACGAGAAAGCTCGTAAGATATATAAACGAATTCATAAAAAAGCTTCAAAGAATAATGATGAGTCACTGATTTATTTTTAAAAGACACATTTATAAGCCGTTCTTTCTGACTAAATCTAAAGAAATTATAATGCAAGGCAATCGCAAAATCAATTGTGACATGACGTTACTGAGTATTTTGATAAAAAGTTGTAGATGGTAATGCAAATGAAAAAGATGTAATATTTTGAAGTAAGTAATAAAGGTAATTCGATGAAATAAATAATTAATTCTGACCGACCTTTTAAAATTCACCGCAGAAACCTGATTCTAATCTTGTCAATTAGTGGCTCCTGCTACTCCGTCTGACTTTTTCACATAAGCTAGATTATTAGATAGCATAAAATAGGCATTTTATGACACTTTTAATTCAACCTTTTACGATTAAATTATCTAAATGTATCAATCACAGTCCCAACTAATTACACGATCAAACTTTAATTCATCAATCAAAATCATCCACCATGTCACTGCAATAAAAACAAACAAAATCCAAGCATCGCCAACCTCCTCCTATCTTTCCCACCCAACCAGCGTAACTCTGAAATAAGCGAATCCCCCGGAGAAAACGATCAGAGAGTGTACTCATTCTCAGCGGCTCGCGTGATAGTTCAATAACGCCCAATTTGCCGTTAACGCCGTATAGCAGATACAGCAGCCCTATACCATAGAGCGGACAGATCGATAAGAGAGGGCCTTCGAGGCTCCTAAGGAAGAGAAAAAGGTATAGCGGCAGGAGAGAGGGCAAATGTCGCGCGCGTGGCGAGAGCAACTCGAGCGTCTTTATGTTCCTGGCGGCACTGTAGATTTTGATGGGCTATTCAAGCTCGACGAGCGAGAGGGAAAAGAGAGACAAATTTCTGTGAGCAACGGCACTGCGCACTAAACTTCCTCTTTCCCAGCTGAAACTCGCTGTGTTTTCCCTTTTTCTTGCTCTTCTGTGTGTTCTTGTTGTGCCTTTTTTTTTACCTTTGTTCATCTTGTTTACGAAAGCTGCGCATTAAGGGACAGGTTAGTTTCGAGTGTAAAATTTTAATGGAAATGGTAGATTTTGTGGATAATCTTTTGCTGCAGCTTTAGCTCTTTGGTTTTAATTATTTACATCAAATGCTTACGCACTGCGATGGTGAAAAAATATTACAAGGTTTAGCGTCCGTCATTAAGCTTTCTCATAAAATACTGAAGCTTAATATTCATTCTTATAGAGTTTATTTCAGAAATACTAAACATTTGCTTCTAACGCAGTCTTATTTGTATATGAACAACTATGTCAATGTGAAGTAGTCATCGAATCCAATGTTAATGATTATTTTGTTAAATGAAAATAGCTTTATTGGCTGTACCACAGGTGCAGTAATGAAATTAATTTATGCTGACGGGATGATGCCTCAACGTTGTACATCTTAAAGTTTTACATAGATTAAAGAACCCAACGGTTATATACCTTGATGAATCATTTGTAAGTTATTACTTTCATTAACCTATTCTGTTTAAAACATATAAAACTACAATATAACAAGAATTATGAATTTTTACATTATATATCAGTTGCTGAAATATAAAAGCAAATTAATCGTTTCAAAACTTTGCCACTAATGGCAGACTCAAAACGCTTTTATCCAATTTGGGATTAAGTGCTAAGCTGCCGAGTAAATGAATACTTACTCGGTAGAGAACAAACAAGTTTAACAATCACGGTTAAGGAATTACACTTTGATCTCTAAATTACCCTCTGCAGGATTTAATGCTTCCGTTATTTAAGCTGTTAAAATCGCACAAACAGCGTTAGCAGTCATTAATTATACGAAATGAATAGACAATTTCAAGCAAATTATGTGACAATGTCTTTGAGTACCATTTTAATGATAAATTCTTTAAATTTCTATAAACTAGACAAGCGTAGAAGATTTATTATATTTTAAAAACTGTAACTTTCTACCCTTGCTAAAAATCCGATGAAAATACAAGAGTCAAAATAAAATAACAAAGCTCTCTCGATATTTTCCTGGACGCGGCGTATAAGACTTTTGGCCGGTATTATGACCATTGAAAAAGAAAAGATCGCCAGTGTCCGACGATTTTTACTAACTTTATTTTTACCGTGTTCACGATGCGGGATGTAAGAAAAAGATGAAAAGTAAGCTTACAGTAGTCCAGGCAAGTCTCAATTTTCGATCAAGTCCGATTTTTCGATCCGTGGCTACCATGCGATAATTCAAAGTAATTTAATAAAAACAGATATAGAAATCTTTACGGTAGAAAATGGAAGGAAGAACTTTAGTTATAGAAGAATTAAACAATATCAATTTGTTTTTTCTAAAGATGTATTTCACTTTTTGAAAAGTTGATAGTTCTTGAACATTTAGTTTACCTTTCAAGTGTTTATTTACTAAAAACAAAAACATCGTTCTTTACCGACTTTAAAATAATCGGATTTAGGTTTACGTTGTATGAACAGTCGCGGTTTGACCGAGCGGCACTAACGACTCGTATACACACTATAAAATTACGTTTTTTCGCGTAAATAACTACAACCGATCTATCACTTATTATCTACGTGGCAGGAAAACTATCGACGAACCTGTTAAATTTATCTAATTATTAATAAAGTACTTTATAAAGTTTCGTCTTGGTGGAATATTAATGAAAGAATATACAGTTATAAATATTAATGGTAAGTGGGTGGTGAGTAACAGGTTGAAGAATATATTGATTAGTTGCTGCTGACGTAACGTCGATTATAATAAATGTCACGGCTTGCGTTTCGCACAGCGGATAAAAATAACTGCAACGTCGCTTCATTTCGTGTGAGATGCATGCTTGACTCATTATAGCTTATCCATTTTTATCAATTTAAGCTTGCCGCCGCTTTATCTTAATTTAATTCATTTGATATATCATCAATAGCTTTTTACTTATTTTAAATATAAAAATTTATTCGCTTGTAAAAAAGGAATCGATTCTCATTACGCTTAATTGGGTTTTATCATAAAATAATGATGAAAAATCATTAATAATAATTATTGTTCAGTAAGAAAAGTGATCCTTTTCCTAGTTTTATAGTTAGCAGTAAAACTAACCATAAAACTGGATTGGTATATAGCGAGGGGGCAGCGCGCGCAAAAAGTGAATTTTCTAGTGGAGCTGAAAAAGAGATTAAAAGTGAAATGGATCTGCAAAGTCCGCATGACACGAGATAGCTCGTACGGGCACTTAAGATTTTTCTCTTTTGCCATGCTGCTGCCTCGTTCATAATATTTCGCGACGTCGGTGCCGTAACGCGCTCAACCCTTCTTGTATACATATATAAATTACAACTCGCGGCATAACACGGGGACCGGACAAACTGGAAGTGCTCGCGAGCTCTTATTTTTGACCCTTTTTCTTGTATATTTTCTCTTGAACTTTTTTTTTTAAATTTATTCTCGGGTTTTACTTCGCGGATCAATTCTATTATATACGGTAAGATTACTGTCGGCTAGAAGGTATTCTCTGAGGATTTGACTGAGATTACTTTTTTTTTAAGGCGGTAATGGTTTATACGTTCAGCGACCTCAGTGATCGATATTGTAGCTATAAATATGTTTTACAATTTAATAAATTAAAGATTTGTCTAAGTGTAATTTTTTTTATAGATTTAATGAACAAAGATTGTAAAATTTATTTGTATATAAAATAAATTTTAATAGCCATGTTATACAAATTTCGGAAGTCAACGTCTAACAAAATACTCTTTGATGCATTTTACATTCCTTAAAAAGTAAAAAAAGTACGATGTGAAAAAATTAATATGAATTTAATGTATATATACATATATATACAATTTGCATCAAGCCATGTGCGCACTGTCGAAGCTGAGTCGCACGAGCTTTTCATGCCGCTTTCGCAAGTCGCTCAAAGAAAAGCGTTCACTGGGTCACGGCACGCGGGAGCTCGGGCATAAGAGAGAGATAGAAAGAGCGAGATAGAGAGAAAGAGGAGAGAGCAAAATCCCCCGAGATATTTTCGAAAATTACTGTTTTTCGCGCCTCGCCGATGACATAAAAGAGCGGATGATCTAAGAAATGCCCCCTCGGTTTTCCAGCTTTATTCTCGCTTTCATTCCTAGAGTTTAAATTCGCGGTGGTTTTATACATATATCCTCTGGAAAATGAGAACGAAGAAGCGCTGCTGTGCTCTACTTTTGGCTGGTTGTGGCTTTTTTTGGACTATTTACATTGTGGAGACGTAAAGCTGCTTGGATGGAAGAATAAAGTTTTGAAATTGTTGTTACTCGGGCGGCTATTGTGAATATTTTATATTTTTCAATTTTTATCGTCTTTTGTCAGTTTTTGTTGGATTTAAAATAGATTAAGTAAATTTTATGTACTGTTGATCGATAAACTCTCTGAAAAATTGTCTATTTGCTAAATAAGTAAAAAAAAAAATGATAAATAAGATTGCAGTATTTTGTATTAAATAAAAACTTTTTAGAAATTCTAACATATTACCTTAAAAATTATAATTAAAAAATCTATTAGATTTCAAATCTGTTACTAAGAAAAAAGCACATTATAGCGTACGAAAGAGACATTTTAATATAAAGATTTAAATCGCAAGATTTCTATTTACGAGCTTTTAACGAGATTAAGCACGTAGGGACGAGAGAAAGTCTCGACGTTCTCCTTTGCTGAGATAACATTGTCGTCGAGTTTGCCAGTCAAATTGATTCCTTTTGTTTAAGTGCAGCTCTCGCCGTAATGTCTTATCGTTTTTTCTTCTTCTTTCTGTTACATCTTGCTATTTTTATCCCCTTATTTCATTTTATTTTTTTATTTATTTTAATCTTATTATTTTTTATCATTACAATAGCAAAAATATTCTATACTTTTTCTTACTTTGTTCTTTTCTGAAAATTGAATAAAAATATACAAGCAAGTATTATTGCAGTGTACTTTTTATTAACGTTTTTAATGAAGTTACTTTTTATTCATTGTGCTCTTATCAGACATATTATATCAATAGCCTTTTTAATTTTATCATTTTTTCGATTACGGTCATTACATTGTATAGAATTACAAGAATGAGAAATTTTTTATCAGATGCACTAAAAACTTATGTTTTCTATTTTATAAAATTGTAAAACTATATCTTTATTTTTTTAATAGCTTTAGTATAATATTATGTATGATGTATAATAACATTATATAGTGCAAGTACAAGGTTATTTTTATATCACGTTAGAAAATGCAATATAATACAAGGTGATAATAAATATTATAGAAGCTATATAAAACCCCAAATATAAAAAAAATCTCATAATCATAACCATAAAGGCATAATAAGCGTGTAATATTCTTTACTTTGTTAAAGTGGTTCTACAATGCCTTTGAGCTTTTTATAGCCTGTTATGATTTTAATAATATGAAAGTAATCTGATCACAAACTAAATAAGTGTAGTTACATGAATAAAGAATCTCTTCTGGCAGGCAACAAGGTAATCTGCGCTTTAGCCACTTCTTATAATATTATAATGAATAATCCCGCTATCTCAGGCAAGATAAAACTAATTTTACAGTCTTTTTTATTACAAAATTTAAATAAATTTTCAAAATCACTTTACATGGTTGAAGAAAACTCTAAATTGTTAGATAAAAGTAAATAGATATTGAGAAGGATGAAATGTTTTTACTGTGTTGAAAAAATCCAATGAAGGGAGGTATTTACTCACTGCGTACTCATCTTTTTTCTCAATTACTCCGGATTTTCTCTAGCTTTACAGCTCCAACCTTTTCATTTATCACTTTGATAAAGTTATATAGAAACTAAAACGGTTAAAAATTTAGTTCAAAATGAAAAGTTATGAGCTCCATGTAAAAAGATTTCATTAAATTCTTTTCGCGACTGCTGGAACAAAATTAAAAATCATCCGCGTTAACTTTTTAATGGACCTTCCATTTAATCAGCTCCGCAACTTATGATAAAATTAGCTAATCCATCGATAAATTAAATCAACCCTCAGCATCGAGCCGAAGTATTGCAAAAGCACGAAAGAAGATGCTCGAACTGAATCCGTAGCTATCAATTGAATAACTCGTATTAGCGCTTGCGCATCTGGCCTAGGAAGCTACAGGCGCAGCATCCTCCTTTTTCCCAAATCTCCTTTCCTCGTTCGAGACCCGCTGCAATCTTTATCCCCTGGCCTCTGGCTGCACTTTGCCCTCGCAATCCAGCTTGTATTTGCGATTCGCCGAATCAGGGATTCAGCTCGCGGCAGGCGAGACTGCACACACGTACAGCTGCGCCAGAGGAGCCAGCTTCCTCTCCGTCGTAAACGCTCGCAGCAGCAGCCAAGGACCGAGGGCTTAAAATTGGATCTCGTTATCCCAGGCGTGTGTGTACTCCTACGACGACTGTGACGCAGCAGCAGCAGGCCAGGCGGAAATGTACTAACCTGCTGAATTCTTTTAAAAGTCTTGATCCTGGATTTATTTGTCCTGTGGGCCGAGTGCATTCTTACTGTCGCTCTGAGATGTGTGTGTGTGTGCGTTGCGGGTTAAGTGCTTCCTTCTGGAGGATGCTTCATTGTCTGTGTATATCGGTTGGATGTGTATATATTGAGGCTCTGTGTACCGTCCGAGTCCGGGGATCTGTTTTTCTGTTTGCTTTGGCTGAGGAGGTTCTTTGACGTTCTGCTTGTTTTTAAATTGTTCCAAGTTTACTCTGAAGTTTGTCAAGTGCCTGAGAGCTTCGAGAAGACTTGAAGATGCTGCGGGCTAATGATACATTGTTTCAAATTAACGGAATTCTACTCTGCGGCTTTTACTCTTTACCAATTATGTAATTTTTTAATTAAGTAATTTGATCAAATATCTTTAAATTATTGAGTATTAGTAAAAAATATACGAAGAATTAAATGTTAACAAATTTTTTAGCATCACGCAACACAACATAATTACATTCAAAAACAACTCGACCATGAAATTTGAATTTAATCCAACGGTTCTCAAAACATTCTTAACTCACAACCCAAAAAAAAAAACCTTTCCCTCCGCCCAAAAAGTAAAGATCGAAAAGGTAGTTTAACGGCTGAGCGATCACAGGCGCGGAAAACATCGCGCAGGCATCGCATTTATCGCTCGAGCAAGCGGCAGGGGAGAAAAGAGTCGTCACATCCCGCTACGACACACACACATGACGAGGAGAGGCCGTTTTTGCGCGCGCGCGCGCGCACGCACATCCGGCCGGATCGGCCGATCATCGCGGGAACGACACAATGACAAGGAGGGAGGGGGGACTTCCGACGATTAGCGGGCCTTTCGTCGCACACGCGCCTGCATTGCCGCTGGGATTTATGTAGGAGAGATCCAGACGATTGAGAGAGCCGTGAGCTCTTGTCACTTCTTTAGCTTAGGCTTCCCGTACCTATGGATTCTTCTTGTTAATAGGAGTACAGTGGGAGTATTTCGGTTGTTTAAGAAACTTTTTCGTTTTGATTCTGGAAGAAGACGAGGGAGTGAGATTATGGTGAATTCTGGTTACAAATGAAGTGAGAAGCTAAAACGAAGTGTTTTTGTTGTGGAATTCGTTTGATAAGTGGTCTGATTTCCAGCGAGGATTGAACTGTTATCCAAGCCATTAACATCAATCAAGCCTTAGCTACGGCAAAGGTCATTAAACTACTTCCTGGCTCGCTTCAAATCTTCTGCATCACGTGCCACCAGACGGTGTATCAGCGAAAACATAGTTGTACATTCAATGACACTTTTAACAAGCAGAACATTGTCGCAGTAATCCACGCATTCAAAACACAAGGTTGACTCCAACCAGTTCCCAGAATCGATCCCTCCACCAGACCTAAAATAAAAAAAACGTAATTTAGAAAAATGAATTTGACGCCCCCATTCAATCGGAGGAAGTAGCACTCCAAGAAAAACCCTCAGCCAAAATGCAAGCCGGTGAAATTTCGTCAGCGCAGGCGGGAGCTCCCTCTCCCATTCATCCTGCCTGCGCAGCTTCCTCTATTATCTCGCGCGCGCATCTCACTGGGTTACATCGCTGTCGTCGCACGCACGAGCCGCGGCACGTGTCGTTGCCGCGGCAACCTGGCACCATTGCCACTGCCGGCGCGAGCACTCAAATGCTCTCTTTCTTTACGCGTCCGAAGCAGAAGCGTCTATTTTCGAGGGCGCGCAAGCGCGACTCTTGAATTTACCCGGGCTCTCAGCTTTTCTGTATAGCGGTGAGGGGTGTGGAGGTAGGAATTTTTATTTCATTTTTTACGCGATGGAGCTGGAAGTGTTGATGTAGCTCGGTTTTTATGGGGGTGAGGGTTTTAGGGTTGATTTGGCTGCTCTATTAGCCGGAAGGCGAAGAGTGAATTAGGATGGTGATCATTTGGGATATCGAGTCATTGAGCTTGAGAAAAGAAAAATTTGATAAATGGTAAACTCATAAAAATTGACATTCTTTTTATTACTTAAGCTGATTCTACACTTGATTTTATATTGTAAAAAAGTATATTATGTTTGATTAATGAATTTAATACACATTATCAAAACTAAAATTACGAAAAATGCATCCAAGCTCACTCACTGTCAGTATTTAATATTTATAAAGCTACATGTTATTTATTCTTCAATCTTCTAATGATATGAATCCTTTGCAACATTAAAAATTCCATTACCTTTAGTGTTTTTTGATAAATAAAAACTGGACAAGATAAGCAGCTTAAAAACTATTCTGAGATCAAGAAGCACTCTAATTTTCAAAGAATTCTTTATTTATTATCTAAAGAAAAATTTACATATGATTTTTTTGCACATGCTTTTAGAAAAATAAAAAGCAGAAGCAACGATTACAATATTGCAAGTGATCGTATATCGCAAAGACATAAACCATGTAATCATTATCATTTAAAAGCAGCCTGTTTACCGATCCCCGAGGCAGCATCAAGTCGTGGGCGCGTGTTCGACAGGCAAATAGAGAAAAGGAGAGCTTGAGCTACAGCAGCCGAGGGTCCTTGCCTATCGATCGCGGATGCACGTGATTACATCGGCGACTCGTCGGCTCGATAAGCTCTCAATAATCGGCGCATGCGTCCAGCGGCTTAAAAGCGCACAGGAAGTAGCAATTAGCCCTGACCATCGTCAGACATAATAATTCTGAATTAGCATGACTGAACGTTTAGGAAGAAAAGTCAGATCTCTCCCATCCATAAACAAGCGGCATCAATGCAGAGCCCTAAAATTTTCATCAAGTTTTCGTTTTCCTGGTTAAAAGGCTGCGAAATGAGTTTTTCCAGGCGAGCGCAGCCTCTAACAGGTGCTAAGTGGGGTGTTAATTAAGCAGCGCCTGCTAATCAAATGCCAGGCAAGCGCGAGCGCTAATCATTTTCCGAGGAATGTGTCTTGCCGCTGCTGGTTTGTTTGCTCGAGCCGCTTGTTTGAGGAAAATTATTCCAGGGCGGTGCGCGCGCTACAGTTTCGCGCTCGAGTGCAGCGTAGCTTTCGAGCCGCCCCCGCACTCTGGAGGATCTAATTACGCGCTAAAACGCGAGAAGAGGCTATTTTCTTTTGATAAAGTTATTCGCTTAATTAATTCTTTGTAGCCCTGCTGCTTGTTGCTGCCGCTGCTACCACTGCTCTGTGTGTACTCGGACCTGAGAAAGTTTAAAAGCTTACAAATTTCGTATGCAGCGCTGAATTATGGATCGCTGGGAAATTGGTTTCTCACTGCTAGCTAATTAAAATTCTTCCAGCCCATTCGTTCATTCGAAAAAAGGAGACGCGTGCTTTTATTCAATTAACTTTTTGCAGCGCTATCTCTCCGAGCTTCTCCATTAATTGAGTAGTAAATTACTCGGTATTAAAACTCGGACTGCTCTACTAAGTCGGCCAAAAACTACACTTGCCGCTAAGGTATTTAAATTTACTCGGGCAACTCTTGCTCTCCTGCCTCTGCTTGATATCTTATCAGAGGCGTCGTTTGCTGGCACGTTGTTAAAAGCACCGCGCCACGTGTAAATGTGCGCAGGGTATACCTGCACGTAGCACGTATAAGCGCGAACATTTATATATAAAAGAGAGCGGGGGGGTATTATCTTATCGGGGCGCCGCTTCTCGGAGCTGTCCTTTATCTGCTCACGCGCCTGGTTTTTTTTTTGTTTGGGGGTCTGCCGCCATTGCGATTACTGCTTGCTGGAATGATTGTTGATTATTATTTGGGTTTTGACGGGACGAGTCTGGTATTTGCTTTAATTAAAGAAATGTACCAACTTTCTTGATTGACATTTGCATTTCTGAGTACTATGTTGACTGCGCACCAAAAAAGCGTTTCCCTACAACTTAAGAGACAGTTCCCAGGGGTGTAATCTTCGGAAAAGTTGCCGAAACAGCAACGGCATCAACGCGATAAAAAAATGATAAAACTAAGCAAGAACGGCCCGAAGTAAAGTTCGCAACATCGTCGCGTAAATTCAATGACACTTGGCGAAACTCCCTTGCCCCGCGAGGTCGAAAGCACATCAGCACCGAAAAAAACGAGGTGCTAGTCGCAGAGGCAGCCGGCAGTCTCGAGGAAAATAAGAGGAGCGCTCGCGTCAGCGGCAAGTAGGTCAAACGAGAGCTTACATCCTCGCGCTCTCGCGCAATGACTGTTTTTCTAGAGTTCCGCGCGCGTGTCGAGGCGCCGTTAAGAGGGCGAGGAAGATAAACACGCGATCGGCCGAGGTCGCGGCCGCCGGCGGTTAACCGGCTCTCTCTCTCTCGCTTTCGGTTATTCCTCTTTTTTAGACGAGCGCGACCCAGTTGATGCGCGCGAACGAGCTTTGAATGGCTCGCGCGGGGGTGGATCGTCGATGGGGCGACCGGGAGTCTCTGGATCAAGGCTGACCTGACTTTTTTTGGATGGCCCCGGAGTGATGACGTTCGTGTGCTGGGATGTAGGGTGGTTTTTCTTGTGGGTGGGGAAGGTCTGAAATTTTTTACCTGTTTTATGGTTTTGTTTCTTGAGACGGTTTTTTTGTAGCTCCGTGAATTTTAAAATATGTGGTTGTGTATGAATAATAAATTCGTATTGCATCATATCTGCAAAAATATTGCAACGTTATAGGGATTATTTTAAAGTGAATAAGGCTATAAAAATTTAATATTTATAATAAATTAAAAATGTCCGTTATCAATAAAAATTAGCTAAGCGATATGATATCTTTGAAATTTTTCTATTATGTAACGTCCCTAATCTGATAAAGGAAAGATCACTCATTCTATGTGCATATGGTTCTACTTACTTGATGAGTAAAAGCATACTCACGTAGAATAAGCGATTATTCACTCTTTCAAATTTTGATACCATAATCCAACAATTTAAAGCAAGGACATGCAAAATTCAAGAATTACTTTTAATCCGCTTATCACCTCTCGGATCTACAACTCTTCCAAACCCCTCAATTCTAAAGCCACTCGCGATCTGACATTACCCATCACCCGCAAACTCATTTCCCAAATTCCCAAATTTCTCCCACTCAGCCAAATTCCATCGCCGTTCAGCGAACCTCAGGCAGCCATCCAAAGCACTTTTACCATCGCAGCAGCAGCAGCAGCAGCAGCAGCAGCAGCAGAATCGGTCCTCTTCGTCGATCGAGTCCGCGGGCATCTCCCTCTCCACCTTTCCCCAGCCAAAACTCAGCATGTCTGAGGCAGAGGCTGCAGAGGTAGAGAGAGAGAGAGAGAGGCTAATCTGGAAGTAGCCCGTGTAATCGATGCTTTTTTCTCACCGCGCGCGCGCCGCCGAGAGAGGAGCAGGCGCGCAGGAACGCGAAACCTGCGGTCGCAGCGTGGTACAGTTCCCACGTACCTTTTACACCCCTCTGCGAGCTCTCGCCCCACTCTCGCCTCCTCCAAGCGTACCTGTCTCTCTCTCTCTCACTGTGAGTGTATGTGTAAGCTTGCCAGTGTATTTGTCTGTATGGCTGTGTGCCTGGCCCTTCTCTTCGCGACCACCACGAGATTACTTCTCCTCTCGAGGCTCTCTCCTTTTTTTCGACTCTCGCACTCTTACACTCCTGTACCCACGCAGCAGCGGCATGTGGATCTCTCTCTGCGAGCTGCATGTACGAATGTACGCGCGATTCGACCAATCGCTGGCGTTTTTTTTTTAGGAGTGAGTGCATTTGAAGGAAGGATGAAATTTGATAGTCTTGCCTGGGGCTTGTTTCGTTCTTTTCGGTTTGGCTATTATTTTGGGAGACTAGGTTTGTGTTTCGGAATTTGTGAATACTTAATTGAAAAGTATTTCAGGAAATAAAATAATCATAACTAAAAAAAGAGTTCAATCCCGACCAGTTTATTAAATAACCTATCAAATTCAATCACAAAATATGCGATTCTGAACCAAGGGAGAATCAATATTTATCATCTATTATCTTTTCATTGTATTCGCGACCTCAATTCGTAACTAGCCATCGAAAAACAATAACAAAACTTGAAGCTGTTGCCGCTTCCAATATATATATTTCAGCAGCCATTAGCATCGATCCTGAATTGAACAGGGGGCGTTCCGAGCGAATTTCATGGAGGGAAGCGCGCGAAACTGGAATGCGCAAACGAAATGTCTGCTCCTCGAGCTTACGCCGAATAATGTTTTGAAGGTAAATGTTTAACATCGCGCCGGGCCGCACACGGAGAGAAACAGCAGCAGCCTCTAGGTAACCACAATCGCGCCCGAGTCGCTGCCAACAATGCAAAAAGTCTAATTTACAATTGGCCTGGTCCAGGGCTTTTAAATAGAATTGCGAGCGCGCCTCTATTTACCGGCGGTGAAAAATTCGGGAACTCGACTTTCAATGGTTTCTTGCTCGTAAATAGACCGAGGAAATAGAATATTTGGATAATGGAGTTATTCAATTTTGCCTTGCTATGCTGCGCGAGATTTATT